>ML685913.1:3032506-3055979 GCA_007922175.1 Pelusios castaneus | reverse complement strand
GCCTAGGTGGAGCCCCCCCAACAGACCCCTCTGCTTTCCCCATCCACAGACACCTCCCAGCCCCTATACTGACCCCCCTCAGTCTCCTCTTGCCCAGCTGGAGCCTCCCACTGACCCCTTCAACCTCCCCTTGCCCAGCTGGAGCCTCCCTCCTAAGCCTCCTCTGTCTCTCCATCCCTGTCCAGAGACATTCCCTAGCCATCCCATCCCACCCCTCCACTGACCCTTTGGCCACCCCTCTCCCTGTGTTTGCAGGCTTGGGGATACAAACACAATGAATTAAGCCACTCTTTAACACATAGGACAGAAGCAGAAAATAGGCAATAAAGTGCAGTAGGCCCAAATCAAGACGGGTGGTAAATGCCCACGTTTTGCATTTCTTGTCTTTGTTATAGGGGTTAGAGCCCTATTGTTGCATTAAAATTGTTTTTAATTTAGCTTGCTAGGGTTCTTTCTAAGGATAGAAGGAAGGAGGAAAAGAGTGAACTGGACAAAAATACTCACTGAAGTCTTGGTGCTGCCCCATGCGCATCAATCTCCCCACTGCATTTAACCTTATTGAAATCAATAGGGCTCCCCACAGACACAGGTGAATTTCACTCTGCCACAGCCAATGGTGCCATGGTGCTTATGCTGACCTTGTTAAAACACTCCAGCTATTATGACAAAACACCCCCAAACTCAGAGCACTTTTTTTTAAGCATATACCCAGTACACACTTTAAAAACACTCCTCACTTTAACTTTCTACTTGTTGGCTTTAATTTTGGTCTTAGTTGTAAGTGTACTTCTCCGTGAGATTTATTCATAGTTCAGACATTTTTTTAATTGTCCACGTAGCAGGAAGAGGTTGAGTAGCGTTATTCTAAAATTTAAGACCTCATTTTTGTGCTGTATACCCCAATGAAGAAGTAAACAAACACTAGCCATTTTAACTGCAGAAGTTCTTCCTTCAACAGCAAACACATTACAACACTAGGGAAACGTTATGCTTTTAAGCATTAGAAGCATTTTGGAAACCAAGGCTTTGATCTTACAGATGGATTTGTATACAGGGACTGCCGCCTTTGTTCTGACTGTAGGATCAGAGTCCAGCTGTGATCCAGAGGAAATGACCTGGAACTAGGAGCCAAGAAACATGGGTTCTTCTGCTGACTTGCCTAAGTGGCCACGTACTACATTTTCAAACAATCACCTGTACTGAGAGAATTTTAAAAAGAGATATAACAACACAGAAGCAGGAAAGGACTATTCCAATGACAAGGGTTTCTTTAATTGGGCTGTCTATCCATTTTAATTTACAACATTTCAGGTCACACAAACCTTTTCAAAACCAAACTTGGAAACAGAAACTGGACTACATGGGCAGAAACAGCTAATCCTATTATCATAGATACAAAGGAGATCTTAAAACAAGGGTTTGCCTGATGCTGACTGTATCAAAATATAGGGATTCAGTGCATTCTGTTAGTTATCATAAAGCACGTGGAGAAAGTTGCATAGAACAGAAACTGGCAGAAATGGCATAATGATGCAATATGATTTTCAAGGTCATGATTTACTAATATATGTGAATGGCTGTTTTTCTTTTTTAAGCTATTTCTGGCTAGGAAGGGAGTATTAGCTGCAGAGACTAGGTGGATTTGGGGCATCATTTATGTACATTGCTTTATTTATTTTTATTTTAAGACATGCCCATTCAGAAACTCTGAGCATATATACAAGACTTAAATCAATAAAACATACAAAATGGAACCAGTGTTCAAATCCCCACTGATCTGCTATAACCTGAAACCACACTGGTCAAAACTGTGTGAAAAATGGTGACACAAATGCTGTTGCCAAAAAAGTATTGTTCTGCGAAGCTCAGGTGACAGGTCTATCACTAACTCCGTGACTTGCCTTCAGAGCATGATGAGTAATGGAAGTGAGGGAGAAATTCTTTCTTTGCTCCAAGTGTCTGTACTTAATCCCATGAGTACCAAACAGATGAAAAACAAAGAGTCCTGTGGCACTTTTAAAGACTAACAGATTTATTTATCACATGAGCTTTCGTGGGAGAAAATCCCACTTCATCAGATGCTTTGACGAAGTGGGATTTTCTCCCACAAAAGCTCATGCAATAAATAAATCTGTTAGTCTTTAAAAGTGCCACAGGACTGTTTGTTTTTAAGCAATAGAATAGACTAACGCAGCTACCCCTTTGAAACAGATGAAAGAAACACTAGCCCTTAATCTCATCTCTTTCCCTAGATTTGGTCATTGATTTTTGCAGCTGAAGCCCATTCCAGATTATGTCATACAAAAAGTAACCTGAAACACTAAAACCATGGCAGCTCAGTGATCTTATTCACGCCAGAAGCAACACAACAGATAAGAGCTGCCAATTCTTGCTCTGTATATTATTTGAAAAAAGTCTTCCATTGAGATGGATATTCAGGTTGACTCAAGGACAGTATTAGCATATAGACAGGAATTGTTATTACTAATAATAGTTATTTATATATTAATTTGATAGCAGTCTGTATAACAATGAATCTGAGGGCTGGATCTAAAATGGAACAGATTGTAGCGGCTTCCATCTTTAACATGATTATCGAGACAGCATGTTCTTTTTTTGAGCTCTATTGTCCCTGCAGATAGGCCTTCCATTTCCATTAAAGATGAGGGTGTCCTTGAACAGTATAATATAGCTCTGTGGTTGCACACAGACCCCTCAGATTCACTTCAGTGGGATCAGAAATACTGAGGAGCCCATATCTGTGAAGTTGAGACATCATTACTTTCACATACTAGATGAAAGCGTGAGGTGGCATAAGGATGTAATTCATTAAATCATAAAATCATAGAAACTGGAAGGGACCATGAGAGGTCATTGAGTCCAGTCCCCTGCACTCACGGCAGGACCAAGTACCCTCTTAAACGATCTCTGACAGGTGCTTATCTAATCTCCTCTTAAAAACTTCCAAATGTTAAAAAGCCTAGGACCTCATCCTGCTTGCACCAGTTTCATCGCTGCTGTTTTCATTTACTGTAATGGGAGAAAGATCAGGTGCCCCATCTTGTCAGGTGTTGAATGCTCCTAATTTCCACTGAATTTGTGAAGAAAAAGTGGGGTGCACAGCTTCAAGCAGGAACAATTCCTAAGGAAACAAGTCCCTGCATGATTAGTTAGAATTTCGGATGTGCAGTGGCTTTGTGGAATTCCTTTGTGAACATTTTCAGTCACAACAGATCCTTTCACCCAACTGCATGCTGGCTCTTTCGTGTGCTGGATCAGTTGTTTCTTTTTGGCTCAGCTTCCCTTTTAACAGTTCAACACAGAGCATGCTAAGATAATTCTCTACAGAATGAGCTGTTCTCACTCCACCCTTTTTGTTGTTGGTTTTTGGGTTCTCTGTTCTAATTTAATTCCTGTTGGGCTTGGATCAGTCAGCGGTAGGGATGAGGAAGTGCATAGTATAGATCTGCTTTTGTAACTCATAATTTGGTTTGGAAATGTTATAAAAACAAACGGATGCCAGCACTGTGAATGTTAAGACCCATACAAAATCTGCTCTGGCAGAAACGAGTTCAGAGTCAGTTCTGCTTGCCTAAACATTTCACCAAACAGCTAATTAAAATGGATTTACTCAGAGGAAATTCTCCCTCCCTCCAATTAGATCATTTTGTGATAGGTTAACTAGTATATTTCCCTATAAAATAAAATGCCTTCTGGACAAGGTAGCAATTTAGTCTGGAATAAATGGTTTCACTCTCCTCCTTTGGAAAGCCACTACTCCTGGAATGTTCCAAAGGGATGCCATGTTAGTCAAGTTCAGCAAAAACAAACATGGAATCTTGTGGCACTTTTAAAGACTAACAAATTTATTTATCACAGGAGCTTTCGTGGGAGAAAATCCCACTCTGAAGCATCTTCAAACTTCTGACCAAGTGGGATTTTTCTCCTACAAAAGCTCATGCGATAAATAAATGTATTAGTCTTTAAAAAAGTGCCACAGGGCTCCTTGTTTGTTTTGCTCCTGGAATGGTAGCTCACGAGCCCTTGCTACAACATTGCAAGGGTTGGGGCCATGTCTTGCAGACCTCATGGGCAGCAGAAATGGCATGGTGAAGGAACGCACCAGCTGCAAAAAGACCGCGATGATCCTGATTCACACTGCTCTGCCTCAGTTACATGTTACTTTGCGGGAGGGAAAATGCAGAGGGCATGGTGGTATGGCCATTGAATTCACAGGCCTACTGACCTGTTGGGAAAACAGCCAGCAGGAAGCGTGTAAGGACCACAAGACAGAGGTTGCATTAACAGCCTCAGAGCAGCCCCTCCTCATGATGCATGACTGGGGAAAGGGAGGGTTCCAATCTCTGCAGAGACCTCAACCACAAAACTTGTTTAACTACGCCTTTGTGCAAGGCCCAGGCTTTTGCTCTTCGTGCCATCACTGTTTGAGCCAATATTTGCCCATCACTCTCTGTACAGTGATCATTAGCAGAAGTGGAGTTGGGAAAAGCCACCAATCTGAGCCCAAGTCAGTGAACAAAACTTTGATTTGTTTCTCTTTTTAAGTTTTGTGTGTTTTTATCATATCTTGATTTTCATGCTAGTGAAAGTTGACTTAGCAACCTTGGCCCATGAAAGCTTCTACAGTATTTACTCACACAACCCTATAAAGAATGAGAAGTGGCAGCTTCTTTCCTACATCCCTTCCAACGTACTGCACAGGCACGCACACAACCTGGAGAGACTCATTCTGATGGTGTGAGAATTCATTTCCTGCGGCCTATTCAGTCCTTGGCTTCTCCGCTGTCTTCCATGAGAGGGACAATGGGTACTAATTTTGTGACCGGGATCCTTGTCCCCTGGAAATTAAACTAAGAACCTATTACTTCCATATGGAGTCTCAAGTCATGCAAGGATTCAGCAAACACTGTAAAATAGCAAACCCTGTTACACATCTGTCCCACTGGATTGTCCATGACCATTGCCAATGTGGCATCCTTTCTTTATGCTGCTCATTTTCTACACCACATGTGATACATCTTATATCAAACCAGTTAATGGCAACATGACAATTCTGCCACCACCTTGCTCTGTCATGAGCTGATGCTATGATAAGACACGTTTAAAGTTCGACTTCAGCATGTTTCTCGTTTGTACTTGCCACCATGAGAGCTTTAGCTGACCATAAAATACGGCCTTGGATATTTGAGTAGGCCATACAAAGAAAAGCAATGCAGCTGTAAGAGCATGCTTTGAATGGCAGACATCCAACAACAGTGAAGGATTTTGATACAGGCAGTCTCATCCCACCATTTGATCCTGAATCAGACCAAAGACAGCACATATGGAACTGATCAAGTTGCCTCGTGGCAGTGAGATAATCAAATCAGCCTAAAGAAAACTGAGCTACTATACCAACGTGTGCCAGGGGATGCACATGTCTACCCAATTATTAAGATCAACAATGTTCCTCTCGTGTCTCTCTAGAAGTTTTACTACCTAGGGAGTATGCACGCAGCATGCCATCACTGATGAGATAACCCATTGCGCAGCCGAAGCCAGTTTTGCGTTGGAATGCTGTCATGCCATCTCGGGAACGATAAGAAGAGGCATCAAAATAAGCACTAAGCTAAATATACTGTGGCAGAGTACTCTCCAACTCGTGCCGCCTAATGTCCAATCCCCTGGCGTAGTAGGGCCTATGGTAAGTCAGCCTCCCTGGCAAACCCACTTTTCCCTGTCAGGGCCGTGGCTTCACTGCCCTGGACTCAGTCCTTGTAGAAGGGGAGTTTTCTGCTGCCCCTGCTGCAGCGGACGAGGCAAGCCTCCCAGGCCTTGCCTAGTCTCCTTCCCTTCCTCTAGCCTTTTCTGATGTTGCTCTTGTTCTGTTCTGTTCTGTTCCGCTCCGCTCCGCTTTCTCTCCTCTCCTCTCCTCTCCACTCCACTCCACTCCTCCAGGCCTCCTCTAAACTCCCAGACATGAGCTGGTGGAGGTGGGGCTTTTATTGGGCCCTTAACAGGGCCCAGGTGTCCCTAATTGCCCCACAGCTGTTTCTCCTTTGCCTGCTGGGAACAGGGCTTTCAGCATTCTAGGGCTGACAAACCTGCCTTCAATTACCCTTCTAAAGCCATCTGGCCTGACTTTGCCGCAATACGTTGGGCAGTCATGCTCACAGCGTTTCTATATCTATGAGGGACGTGGACAGGCTATCAGTGCCACATCAGGAACCTTTCATGGAAACCACCAGACAACCATCAGATGGTCATGACTTTTAGCCACTATCAAGCTAAGCTTTGCACTGGAGACCCTGAGTTGAATAGGTTAGTTTCATTCCCCTCAGCTCTCCAGTTTCCCTGGAGTTTCTTTAATTTGTATACATTATCAAAGTTCCCTGGACTTTGCTCTATAGCCGTTAGCGTTTAACCTCCAAAAGCTGAAGTTGAGAAATGCAAGGAGATTTATTTAACCAAGATTGACAGGTTTGACTGGTTCCACTGGAAATCTCGTACATACCTCAGTGGAAAGCCATGAAAGGCCACTTTGTAACGTTTTCCAGCAATGCGCCAGAGAATCATGACAGATATCCCCGTGACTCCACCTAAGTAACAGTGCACTAGGCGGTTGGTTTATTACAGTCCTGTGCACCAGTGTAGGCAAACTTCCCTCACAAAGCTGTGCTGACTAGTCCACAGAGACTTTCTACTTCAGAGGCAATTTAGAGCTTGTTTACACTTCAGACTCCAGCGTTACAGCTGTGCTGCTTCAGTGAAGGTACTACCTACCTTAACCAGAGGGGTTCACCCATCGGCATAGGTCCTCCACCTCCCCAAGAGGCAGCATTGTCTACATTGGGCCTTAGGTCAATTTAAACTGCCCTGCTCAGGCGTTTTTTCACACCCCAGAGCAACATAATACCACCCTAATTTCTACTGTAGGCCAGCATTAGACTAACACTTAAAGCTGTTGACTGAAAAACTCAGGGCTCCTTGTTTCTACTTCCAGCTATGTCATTATTGTAGTGTCCTAGGGAAAGTCATTTAACATTTGTGTGCCTCAATTTCCTCCTCTAAATTTAGGAATAAGAATTCACCCCTTCCATCCTATGATGTGTGTATGAGTCTCAGGTCATGTCTGTAAACACGCTTAGAGATGGGATATTAGTAGTGTTGCACGGATGGTCCTGCACTTAAAGGGCTGACGTAAAGAACCTGGCAATGTAGGAACTGCCATACGGGATCACAACAGGAGCCCCCTTAGTCTGGTATCCTGTTCCAAATCATGACCTGTAGTAAGTGCTTCAGAAGAAGCTCTTCGTACCAAGTGCTTTAGAAGAGTGCCTGAAGAAAAGGTGCAGCTGCAATTTGCTAATTGCAGTCAATGTGAGTTTATTTGCATCATTAGCCCTGGACTATGCTCCAGTTTTTCTAGCTAGTGAGGATACGTAGTAGCAGTTTTTCATATAAACACTTTGCCACACTATCTTGTTTCAGTGAGTTTCACAGGTTAATTCTATTTTATTTTTTAGAAATAGATTCAGATGATGGATGTGTTGCTGGGGCAATGTGCCCTTCCCTTCATCCCTGGTGTATGGCACCTTCCAAGACAGCCCACGGTTTTCTGAATTCTCCATAGGGCATCGAGTCCACCCAAATATCGGCATTTGGCTCTTGGATACTTAACTACTCATTCCCTGACTGACAGCAACCAAGCAGCATTGACAGGTAAAGAGCATTTTCAAGAACTAATTCACTAATTGCTTTCAGTGGCCCTTCAGTTACACGATCACAGCCTCCTCCCAGCTTTGGGCTGGATTTCACCCCAGACAAGTTCATTGGGAACGCTATTCACATCCTGTTGCCTCATGGATGGGACCAATAAGAATCAGCAAGTTAGCTTGCCACAACTGGAACAATATATTCAGTGCAACATCTTGTAGTGGGTTAAATCAAGAACTGAATTGAATGGGCTACAGTGTATGCATTAAAATGGACCACTTCAGACTTGTGAAAGCAAGATACATATACAGGACAATCCTATAGATCTCTATGGCAGCACGCATTGCATCTACCACTAATAAAAAGAGTTAACATTTATGTAAAGTCTTTGCATGTTCAGAATGCTTTGTAATGCACTTTTCATTCATTAAATCCTTACAGCATTCTTAGGAAACATACTATCCTTATGTTCCATTACAGGTAGGGAAACTGAGGCAGACAGCTTCAGAATCTTGCCCAGACCCATGCAATAGTAATGCTGAGATTAGAGCTCAAGAATCCGTTTCTTACACCCTTGTTCAGTTCACACTGCTTTTTTAAGATTAATTTCTGCACAACCCAACAGAAGACCAAAGTTTATTAAAAATAAGTTACAATTTACCTCCAAAACAAATTTGAAACTGTGCAATTTAAGAGCTAAATTTTCTGCTCTAACCTGTCTTAGTTCTCCTTGATCATTTTTCCACCATATTTTAAAAGATTTGTATGTTTCTTTTCTTTGACATTAGATAAAATTTTAAATACATCTTCCACTTGTTTTCATTCAAGGACTCCTTGGTGCATGTGTGTTTAGAATTCTTTTCAGTTTATGTAGAGCGTATTTGGTATTTAATTGTTTATCTGAATTTTAATTGGGACTTGAAAAGTGTGTTTACCAACAATGAATGGGAAGCTTTTTCTGGGAATTATGTGGACAGAGACATCAATTAAAACAGAATTTAAGGTCTTTTTAAAGAAAAAATTGTAATCCTCATGTTTGCACAGAAAAACTTTCTAAAAGTAAGCTGGTGCTTGTCATTGTCTTGAATCTGCAAGCATTTCCAAGTGCCGGCGGTGCTGTTCAAATCTTTGCCAACCAACAACAGAGTGAAATCCACATTTTCATTTTTTCATTGCTGTTTTTCAGAACTCTTTAGGTAGCAGTGAAACTTAGAATTCTCAGAATCTTAACTAGACAGGGACTTGAGTCAAAGTTCCCATCCAGGTCAGAACTTTCCCATTGAAACATCTTCCATGGTTTCATTTGACTAGTCTGTGTCCACTGATGAAACCAGTAGCTTTAAAAATTACTGCTAAGAGCATTATGCCACGACAAGAATGCAAAAAGCAGGTGACTATTACAGAGAATTGCCAGATAAAAATTGATTTTTTTTTCTTATATGAAAACTTGATTTGTGCTCAGCCAGGGGCAACCTGCACTTAGAGAAATCTGGAAGTCCTCTCCTACATCAAACTATAGTAACCCCAGATACATCCTAGGACTGGGGAATGCAGTGGGATTTCAAGGCCCACTCATTTTGTTTCTCCTGGAACAGTATCTACACACAATCCTCCTTTGTGTAAAGAGAGTCCTCGGTGCTTTGGTATCTCAGAAGGCAGTCCTGATCCAACTAGATAATCAGGGTACTATGTTTTACATAAATAAGCAGAGGGGAAGAAAATTGTGCCTCCCTTGCTGAGAAGCACTTTGATGTATGACTTATCTGATTATTACTTGACCCCCATATGTGGTCCCTGGACCTTTGCATAAAAGACAAGATCTTTCCTCTTCAGCGTGGCCAACAAAGATTGCCTCACCTCTGAGCACCCCATTACTGGGGTTCTGCACAAAGAACCAAGGTGAGACCGTTCCTTCATCCAATGGAATGGGAAGTTCACACACAGATTTTCTTCTATTACTTCTGATAGCTCAAAGGCTAAGATTTCATGACCCAAATAACCCCATGCTTACCAGATGGAGGGGAGCAGGTCTCAGCCCTTTCAAGGATTGTTTGTACCCATTCTCTTCAGTGAGAGAGACTAGCCACAGCTGCTCATGCAGAACAAGAGCACCTCCCTTCATCCCAGCCTAGGATGCCTCTCCTCTATGATTAAAAAAAAACCCCACAGTCCTTTGGCACTTTTAATGCCTAACAGATTTATTTATTGCATGAGCTTTCATAAGAGAAAATCCCTGAGGTCAGGGGAAAGAGTGTGTGTGTGTGTGTTACTAAGCAGGTGTCTCAAGTTCTCCCAGCTGTTTAGAAGGAATTTATTAAATTTTTCTATTCGTAGAAAAAGCCTCAAGAATTCTGAACTGCTTGACCCTGAGTTACAGACTACTCTGGAAGTACATGTGGCAGCTATTTCAGCTTTCTATCATCACGGGAAAGGAAGACCAGTTCTATCTACAGCCCTTTCTCTTGCAAGACTTATGATACATTGGGAACTTCCCTTCCACCACACACTAAAAAAAAAAAAAAAAATGCCACTGTATCATAGGATGTTAACATAATCCTAGTTAGATTGCTTTAGAACCCCTTGAGTACCTGCCAAATCAAAGTTCTAGTAGGGAAGATAGTAACGTCAGGGTGGAAAACAGTGACAGTGTTAGCCATTAGCTACTGATCTACATAAAACTTCCTGAAGGATATGGTGATGCTACTGAGCAACCCCTTAGGCAGCAAGGTGGGAGTTGCAGGATGGCTATGAAAAGGCTATTTTGGCACGCTGGCTATGTAAACAGAATTCTTCTGGCACACTTCCTTCTCCACAACCTCAGTATAAAATGGACATGTATCAAGAGCACACTGATGTTTTAGAAAAATCCACCCACTTTGTTTCTTTTGAGACTATAGTAGATTTTGCTTTCCCTAGAGACTCCTATGCAAATGAATAGTGGAGTGAATTTCTCATTGCTGTACCTCAGTAAACAGGCAGTTTCAAGGTCATGTCAAGGCAAACTCAATCCAAGGAAGTCTGCAGCTGTAGTCAATGTGTGATTGATTTTCACCCAGAAGCATTTCAAGAGCATTCAGCCTGTTCTTACAAATATTTAAATGATTGCCTCAGCCACGTGGCAAGATTTAGCCTTTTGGATGCCCCGTACCCCAAAACTCTCATCTCACAAATTGATTTTTTTATTTTGAGCTGTCTATTGTCCTCTGTGTTTTCCGGGCATTATTGTTAATCCTCCTAAATCTTCAGTCGTCAGACTATATGTAAGGCTCACTTCAGCTACCACTGAAATGCAGCCACCTCTGGGGTGACACTTAGCAGCAGTTTAACAGCACAGATAAACACTTCACAGTAAGCAAGAAGTCCCATACCCAAATAAAAGACAGGAAGTTTTGGCAGGCTATGAGTTGGAATTTGGCAGGCACCCCAGAACTAAATGCCCACCCTATTAAGGAAAGCCCATAAGATATTAACAATCCTGGTGAGCAGGATTTCTGTTTTTTTCTCCTCTGACAGTTGTTCTTTCCAGCAATACTATTCTGGGCCACTTGTTCAGTAGTGAACCACCACTGTTGCATCCTGCAGGTCGGAGGTGTTCCTTGGAGGTTTTCTGTCCTGGTGATGATCAGACTTAGTACCGTTAACTCCTATGTCTGGATCATGAGTAAGGAAGCAATGAAATTATTGGAAATAGGATGGGGGGAGATTTTGAGTGTGAAAGCCAGTTGATTTTCCTTGTCCTTTGCACACAGAACTAAATCCCACCCTCCACCAAAACTTAGTGATATTGCAATTGCTCCTTCTTGCCTCAGCTGAGAGGCCTGATCAGTAGCATGGCTGCTGTGAGGAGTAATGAATAGTGACTGAACTGAGGCATTAGGGTAAACTTTTTGGTAAGTTCAATGGCCCGTGTCTTTAAACATTAACCAGGAGTGGCAGAAGGCAGTTCAGAAATGCTGCTGCTACTGGATCTTTGGGAGCAGATGAACTCCCAACCAAAGCTTGCCTTGTACATTATTAGTTTCTTTCCAAAGGGGTAGCCGTGTTAGTTTATTGTAGAAAGACAACAGAGTCCTATGGCACTTTTAAAGACTAACAGATTTATTTATCGCATGAGCTTTCGTGGGAGTCCCAAAAGCTTGGAATTCTGTTCTAGCTAGGACAGTGCTCTAGAAATTAGTGTCCTGTGTCCCACGTGGAATGCTTGGTACCTAAAGCAGCACCGGTATTGCCAGGAAAAAAAAAGAAAAGAGGGCTTTTGAAATGTGCTGGCCTTCCCTCTCATAAATGGGGCCTGGAACTACAGCTGCAGCCCACGTATCAGAGAATGGGAAGTATCTGGGAGAGGAAGAGAATGAGACACACAAATACTATCCCTTAAACTAGGACCAGAGCAGTGTGGGAAGGGACTTGGGAACAAGGTGACTCCTGACAGAGCCATGTCAGTTTTAGCTGTCACCCTGCTGGGCTTTGGGACCTAGACTGGGCAGTCTGGTCCTCGCCCCCTCCCGTGCCGAGCAGAGTCACCACATTGAGGCTCCCGTTCAGTTGCATTGTCGTGTAGCTTGTTGAGAACTTTTACCTAGCTTTTTGCTTGATCAAATGGGACTCTGACCTGCTTGAGGCTAAGGGCAGACAGAATATATATGTTAAATAAAAACAAACACTGCTTCCTCATAGGGGTCATACTGACAGGCTTTTAATTATTCCCTCCTCACCACCACACCTTCCAGTGACCCCCCCAAAAAAGTCTACTGTGCACATACGTTGTCCTCTAGAAAAAAAAGTATGCCTGGATTGGTATTTGACTCTGAGCCAAGATTGTGTTGTGACTGGGTAACAGTGACTCAGACATTATTGGTTTCAGACATATGTTACATGCAGAAAAGATAGAAGCCAGAAGTCCCACGTGATGTCATTAACATATTCCTCTCCCCAGCACCTAGGCTCCTTATGACCATTGAGTGGAGCAAGATTGAACTGATCTCTGCATGTACAGGCACATCACTTTTGAATGCTGCAGATTAGCCAACTGCCGGAGGGAAGCATTTTAACAACGAAAAGCCATAGAGAACTGAGCTGTTCTCTGTATCCATGGAAAATTCCTCCCCCCTCCCCCCCACTTCTCTCTAATTGAGTTGTTTCAAAATGGGCTGTGGAAGAGAGGGAAGAAATGAAGAGCTTTTTTCTACCCCAAAGCAAATTTATTTTCAGTGCCGGCTTAGGTCAAAGATTTTCAGTACTGGTAGACATTAAATGTTTACTGGAGAAAACAGTAAAACAGAGCCCAGATCTATGAGCAATGCAGCCCCCAAAATGGTTTCAGGGCTCCTCTTTGCCCTTCCAACACAAGCAAAAACAGAGGGGAGAGGCAGCCTGGATCACAGGATGAGGTTCCCTGATCCCTGCATCCTAATTCTTAATCATGATTATTGTAGTGCCTAAGAGCCAGCTAAAAAATGGGGCCTCATCATGCCAGACACCGCACAAACACCGTGGGAGACAGACCTTTTCCTTAAAGTCTTATAATCAAAATGGATAAGAGACACTGAGTGAGGGAAAGAGATCCAAGTTCTGATAGACTCATTCTGCGACCCTGGGCAAGTCAATTTATTTCATTGCTTTGTGCCTCAGTTTCCCAATAGGTGAAAGGGAGAGAATACCTACTGCATAAGCATATTGAGGTTTAATTAATGTTTGTAAAGTGCTTTGAAGGTGACACTGGTACAGTAGCATTAGGAATCTTATCTAAAACCAACCAAGCCTCTCTAGAATCAATATTTCATGAATACATTTAATTTCAAGCCACAAATCCTTCCCCAGCCTACAAAGGCAGGTGTTTGGGGGTGGATATTAACACTGAGGTCTTATTTGCTTACACCCACATACATACAGGATTTCTCCGTGTAGTTCAGATCAAACTTGATATTTTCTTGTAACATTCTGACATCCATAAAATCATTTTCATGGCCACCCAGACTTAATCTGTATCCCATAGAGCTTTTCTATCTAAACATCTTTTCTTCCAATTCTGTCTCTTGCTTCCTTAGGATTTTTCTGGTCCCTATAGCACACGCAGGATCTCTCCCCAACTTTCTTCTAAGCTGCTTATTTTCCCCCTTCCTTTAGTATTCTTTTCCTCAATTTTTCTCCTTTCTCTACAAAAGGGCCTTTTCACCCTCTATCCATTTTCAGTCCTGTCTAACTTGTCTCTCTCATTGAATCAGGGTCTGAAAGAGCAACCATACATTTAAGCATACAGAGAGGAGGAGTGAAAGATCAAAGGGTCTGTCAGTGTGATGTTGATTTTCTCTCCCAATACATTTACTTATGTGCTTAACGTCAAGCACATGCTAACGTACATAGATAGGCAGGTGCATAGGTGCTTGCTAAATGAGAGAGTGTTATCATTTCATCCTTGCCTCCTCTGCTTCAGCCCCACCTTCCATTCCATTTATGAATCACACTCATTCTCCCCTCTACCAACTTGCTTATCTGTGCTTCATTTCCCCATTTCCTTCCAGAGTGGATCATGTGCTCTTCAAGGTCACACTCCGCTACAGGCCCATCCAGATGGACTTGGTTGTTTTCTCACCTCTTGATTTCCTAGCAGGGAACTGAAAGCCTTTCTGCTCCTCCCTGAATAGCCGATTGGTGGCTGACATAGGAGGAAGCTCCAAAAGTGTAGTATTGTTAGTGCTTAATATTAGCATTCTGCAGGGAGAGAGATATGGAAGCCACAAGAAGAGATGGCTAGATCTGCTGGGAGCAATCTCCTACTATAGGACCTGGATCTGCCTCAATGACAGCCTGTTGCCATAGATGGTTACCATGTTTAAACCCCTGAAAAACAGAGACTGTCTGATGTAATTAGCATAATTAAGTTACATAATCCAATACTCAGCCCTTTATCTTTCTGACAGCAAGGTATATTGAACTCCAGAACACTTCCACAAGAAGGGATAGAAACACTTGTTTGGGACATGGAAAGCTGGACTGGAGAAGACACCAGGAATGTATTTGAAGAACAAATCCTTAGTTTACTGAAGAGGGAAATGGGGAAAGGTGGGTTTTAGGTCAAGTCTTGGACCAACATATAAAATAATATTCAGTTGTTTTATGGCTGTCATATGACTAACTAGCCCATAGAACCCCCTTCCCGGTAGAGCTTGATACTGTTCAAGGTTTCCAGTCCCTCCCAGGGGCTTCCTATGGTTAACATCTCCAGCTGGGTGTCATAGTTCAATCCTCTCCCAAGACAACTAGTATTCAAACAAACAAAAGGTTCTTCTGCCTCACTTCAGCCAAGCCTCTGGGCCCAGCTCCCAGCCCACTTCAGCTTACCTTTAAGCTTATCTGATTCTGGGAAAGAATAATGACTCTTAAGTGCCTTCCCTGAAAGCCTCTCCAGGTTACCCTTCTATCTGACCAGCCCTGGAATCATACAAAGTCCTTCTACAGAAACTCAGCTTGGGCTCTGTTGTTTTGCCCTACACTGGCTTTTTATGAAGCCCAGGTACTTCAGGCTGTCACCTGATCCTAATTAGACCAGCTTCTATAGGTTGGGAAGCAGCTAATTATGCACAAGCAGGACTGGCTAACCCCAGGCCTCCTGACCATTAAAGAGGCAGGCCATCCTGTCACATTCTTTTAAAAGGCAGCTCTTACTGTAATAGCACACTGTGTTAGTCTCCCCACTTAACATAAGGGGAAACTGAGGTACAGAGCTGCACTGTTACAGGCCCAAGGCTGCACAGCAAGCCAGTAGCAAAATGAGAATAAAACTCTGGTCTTCTGCTTCCTAGCCCTATTCTCTACTGAATGGCTCTTCCTCTCTCACTGAAATCTGCTGCATTCTCCAGCCTGTATGCTTCAGGCAGACCCCAGCATGGGAAAGGAAAGGATTTCTCTGACAAGCTGATGTGTTCTGGTGGCAGTGAGAGGCCATGCTCATTAGCAAAGAACCCGCACTGCATTCAAGAGATGCTTTCAAAATAAACATCTCTCTCTTCACCCAAGAGTCTTGCTTCTGCCTCTTCAAACTGTTTTCCTCTATGCTCTGAATCTCCCCAGTGATCATAGCAGCTTTCTGGACAACCTGCACTCAGTCTTTCTTTCCAAGAGACAGTGCTGAGAGAAAAGCAAAATGCAGGGGAAACTCCTAGGGTAAAAGGCAGTGGAAAAGTCTGAGGTTTCTCTGTGCAGTTCAGGGAGAGATGTCTTAGCCGTGCATATAGAATAGCCTTTCTTTTCTCAAAACTCTTTTCACCCAGGGTCTCCCAAATACGGTTTGTGGTGAAACCCTAACTGATATTTACAGGATTTGGAGTCAGGTTTGGGAAGTCCCTTGCGTTCATCATTCCATTTCCCCAACCCTCTTTTACTCCACTCGTCTCCCACAAAGACCCTGGCATCACATCAGTTTCCCCTCTCCCTATTGGGGCTACGTCTTGAGACAACCAGAGAAAGCACTCTCAAGCACCAGAGCATTTCCAGACACATACTCCATGCTCCACCCACAGCACTGTGAGCCAGCAGTCAGGAGTTCTCTTTTTTGCTTCTAAGGTCCCCTCTTTGTCACCGTACAGACACCAGACCAGAAGCTGGCCTCATTTTCTAATTCATATTGTTTGCCAGTAATTTGAAACTTGGCTCTTGACATTTATATTTGATACATTAGCAACATCCTTTTACTTCTTAGCTATAAACTCTTTGCATTGTCCTTTCTGGTGTGCTTAGCCTCTGCAAGCCTCCTTTTAACAATCTGGGGAGTCGGTTTTGTTTCAGCTGTTTCAGTGATGGTGGATGGGGAAGTGAAGATGTCTCCAGAAACATACCCCTTGATCCCTGCAGGCAATTTAAGATATTCCCACTGCCTCACATCACTCCTTGCCCATGACTTTTAATAAGGCCCTGACACATTGTACATAGAGGGCAGAGCCATGGCAGAGCCCAGTATGTATCTGGTGTCATACCACCTTTGGAGGGACATCGCTCATTGCCATTGCAAAGTTATCTGGCTTCATACACATTGGCAGCCCCCCCATTTTATCACTGAAAATAATTTGCAGCAGAAATCAAGAATCATGAGGCTGAGATTATGGAAAGAGTCAGTCCCACAAAGGAAGAAACCCCACACCATTTTACATTTTCTGCCTGAATATTTGATGTGTGTGCCTGTTTTAGGATCTTTGCCATACATTGTATCCCAACTTTGAGCCCTGGCGGGTTGAGAAACATGTCCAGTGTAAGCAGGTGCAAGTCTCAGGAAAGTGTGAGATTCATTCATGGGCAATTTAAATAGTGGTGCATGCTGGGCTAATGGTGTATAGGCCCAAACCCTGATATCAGTTGCACTGCTGTATATACAGAGTAACTCCCCTGTCTTCATTGGAGTTATTTTAAATTATAGACCTGTAAACGTTGAAGGTTTAAAGGGATCAATTTGATCATTACTCTGACCTCCTGCACAACGCAGGCCACAGAACCTCACCCACCCACTCCTATAATAAACACCTAACCTATGAAGTCCTCAAATAATGGTTTAAAGACTTCAAGGTACAGAGAATCCACTAGCACATGACCCACCATGGCTGATGCTGCAAAGGCAGGTGACACCCCCCCCCCTCCAATCTGCCCTGGGGGAAGATTTTTCCTAACCACAAATATGGTGATACGCTAAACCCTGAACATCTGGCCAAGACTCACCAGTCAGACACCTGGAAAGAATTCTCTGTAGTAACTGAGAACCCACCCATCTAACATCTAGTCATAAGCCATTGGCATATTTACCGCTAGTAGTCTATCAGTTAATTGGCAAATTAAGCTGTCCCATCATACCATCCTCTCCATAAACTTACCAAGCTCTGTTTTAAAGCCAGCTGGGGTTTTTTGCCCCCTACTGCTCCCCTGGGAAGGCTATTCCAGAACTTCACTCCTCTGATGGTTGGAAATCTTCATCCAAATTCAAGTCTAAAGTTCCGGATGGCCAGTTTGTATCCATTAGTTCTTGTATTCACATTAGCGCTGAGCTTAAATAACTCCTCTCCCTCCCTGCTATTTATCCTTCTGATGTATTTATAGAGAGCATTCATATCTCCTCTCAGCCTTTTTTTGATTAGACTAAACAGGCCAAGCTCTTTGAGTCTCCTCTCAAAAGACAGGTTTTCCATTCCTCAGATCATCCTAGTAACCTTCTCTGCACCTGTTCCAGTTTGAATTCATCATTTTTAAACATGGGAGACCAAAACTGCACACCGTATTGACATCTGTGTAAATGAAATCACAGTGTTGATGCTAAGGGGTGAGAAATTTGAATGCAGGTGTAATTTACATCACTTAGGAATTCAGTAGGTGTGCAAAATTAGTATCATTTACATGCCAAGGAGGCAAAAGGTGAACAAGAGGAGCTGGAAAAGCAGTCAACTTCAGGATATAAGATAAATAAATCTCTGAATATTTTACTTTCCAGTTTCTTTTTGGCTGCTTTTCCTGTTACACCGTCACCTTTCATCCCCTTGGTATGTAAATCACACATTTTCACACACTCATTTAATTCCAAATCAGTGCAAGTTACCCAGCTTTCCCATTTTGCTGATTTCTGACCCATTTACATTCCATACATGATGATCTTAGCATTGGATTTGGTTATTTTTACAGCATTGTTAATTTCATCCCTTTAATCAAGATCCCAGATTTATCATGAATCATGCTCTTTCATGGAAATCCTTGGCAGTGTATTTCATGGGAAATCTGGTTCAATGTACAACTTTAGCAGCTAATTCCAAACTTGCAAAACTGGTGTAAACCTGCTGAGTTAGAAAAATTGCTTCATATGTGCACTGGTGGAACAGAGTGGATTCGTACCCTTAGTATAGAAAGTCTATCCTTCTGATTAGTTAAGAGGATTTCAGGCAGTCTCAACTCAGGAAAATTAGACTGTTCTCATCTCACCGATGACATCAAAATCTTCCTTGACATGAGGGGACAGAGTTTCAAAGGAACTTCAGAAACAAGCGTTCATAAAATTTCCTAATGTACCAGTCGCATGTGCAAAATATCTGTTCTGTATTTTTCTGATCACATGTATCCAATCATCACGTGTCCAGTCACTCCCCTGTTTTCTGCATAAAGCTTGACCAATTATTCCCATCTGTCTGTTTAGCTAGTCCTGTTTATGGAGTTGCCTTTCACCCTGGTATCTGAGCTTTTAACTTTTATCCTTAAATTATTCACTTCTTAGACCTACCTTGGAGTAATTACTCACTGAAGTTCTGCCCCCAAAGTGATAGTAAGGAAATCCCCACAAAACAGCTGCAAAGAACTTCCACCCTTCCTGAGGCCAAAAACTAAATCTGGCTTATGTGGTATGATCAGCTGAATCTTGTCCTCTGATTCTCAGCCTGGCTGTGTTGTTCATTCACCTGTAAAAGTCGTTAGTTGCCTCCTGCTGAGATCATTCTCCATTAAATACCAGAGCAAATCGTACACATACTTCATTTTATTGGACAAGCTAGTTTTAAAGGGGGCTTTTTTCATTCTCTTGTTTATTATCTACCGAGCCAACGTGCAGCTTCTATTTCTTGTCCCACAGTTACAGTGGAGCAATATGAGAGAAGTTAGGACACTCCCTCCTGGGAACTCTGTAAAAATGAAGGGGTAATTGCCCCGGAAATCTCTGGTTTTCTACAGCGCCCCTCACTGTAGTATCTAGGTGAGAAATACAAGAATAATTAGGGTTGTTCCTCTCCAGTTAAGCATCCCAATTGTTTCTTGGCCTCCATGTTATTTGCTGGATTCATTATTCACTGAAAGAGACTTATTCCTAAAGATTTGTTGTGGCTGCATGGTCCAGGGGAAGATTGTCCTTCCTCACATCTCTTTAAAGGGACAGAATTGGTTAAAAGTTATGTAATGCTCTTGTCTTTTGCTTCTAAAAAACTCCAAAGATTTTGAATCCTGAAATAATAATTTGTACGTTAGTAGTGACCAAAGACCTCTTTTGGGATTGAGGCCCAATTATGATAGGTGTCATACAAACACTTAAGAGACAGCCCCTGTCCCAGAGTCAGAGGCGGCTTTTGGGGTAGGTGAAGCAGGCGCACGCCTAGGGCCCCGAGCAGTCAGGGGCCCCATTGCCTGCTTCATCTACCCCAAAAGCTGCATCTGCCTCAGTCGACAGCAGGAGGAGGAGCTGTCCCTGCGGCTGGGGACACGGAGCTGCGGCCGCGGGTAGGGGGGACACCGGAGCCGCAGAGAGGGTGGCAGCGGGAGACTGGGGCTGTGGGGAGGCTATGGGGGCCTATTGGGAGCCCTGCAATGGGCCTCTGCCTGGGGCCCCCGATTGCCTACGGCTGCCTCTGCCCAAAATGTTTTGTATCTAAATAGAACCGAGGATGGAGAAAGAGGGAAGCAGAATACGAAACAAAAGTGATCAGAGTGATGAGTGGAAATGGTAGTTTTACTTTAATAAAAAATAAAGAATGACATTTGTGTTCTGAGCTCTTGGTTTTTTTCATTGCATTTTATTTGGACAGCAACAGAAAGACTAGTTAATTAGATTTTCGCTTCTCCTGCCCCAGCCCAGTGCAAAAATACAAAAACAAGGAAGTGTGCCTGAGGGGGGAGATCAGTGAAAACAGTTTTAAATCTTTAATTTTGTACTCTACGTTGCCAGACAGTGTCCCTTCAAGTTGGCTTTGCTTGTGCCTCTTACAGACCAGTAGGAAAAAAACAGCAATGATTCAAAATGGAATGAGTGCCGACCAAGTTCAAAAATAAGACACATGGTGCTAGTGGGTTTTTTTTAATGGAGTTTCCTCCATTAAAGCAAATCTCCAAAATCAAGCAAAATAATGTATCCCGATGTATGAAGATCTTGGGTTTAGCTAGGCACGATTCATTGGGAGCAGACAATCCAGTTTGCATGGCTCTACTTGCCCCAGTGTTACTGGAACATGATACCCCTCGGTGGGTGTATGGAGATTTAAGGGGGTCTCTAGGTAGAGAAAAGCCAAGTGCAGTTAGGGATTAAGGGTCTGATCCTGTGAGTGAAGTCAGTCAGTGAGAGCTGAGGCTTGGATGATCTGGCCCAAAGAGAGTTAATCTTTCATCTTGTCTGCCCCATAAATATAGCAGTGCTATGTTTTGTTTTTGAATTCCATCATCGCTTTAAATAGCTGTCACCAGGGCAGCCATCAGACCTGTGATTCAAGTTGTAGCTGGCTGTTCACACAGGCAAACTTTGTGAGTGGCCCTCTGCCACATCCCGTATATGCCTGTGCTCCATTTCATTAGTTAATGCTGTACCGGGGCAGTGCATTAATCTTTTGCCTCTAGGAATATAGGTAAAATAAGGTCACTTGGTCTCCTAAAAGGGGGGCACGAGATTGAGTCATTACATGAGGACCAGCCTTGGATCTAAGTAACTTGATACGTCTTGGTTTTTCTGCACCACCAAGCCCTTCCAGATCCCCCAGCAAAAGCAGCAGTCCTCACGCCTGCTTTTATTTGACTGGTAGTGAGACATGGCTAGTCACAGGTGGAAAAAGAGCTAGATGGGTTTGTGGTATGCCCAGGGTAACATAATGCCTGGGGATGTTATTACCTCTGACCTCAGTGCAAAAACTTCTCTGGAGTCGGGCCATGATTGGGTCTAGCCAGCTCTAACAGTAGACCTTCCATGTGACCTAAACATGCGAGGCTATGCTGTTCTGCGCTGGAGAGGCACATTTCTGTAGACACAGCATAACAGGCAACACTGAAGTGGTTAAATAGTAATCATCAGGTTGGACTTTGGTATGACATGCAAGAACTGGAGCATTCCTTCCCCCAGTAAAAATCTCTCCCCCAGCTGCATTGTGTCCAGTGGGGGGGGGTTGACGATGATGACAGATTTTCCTGCTGTTTTGCCAACACCATCCCTCTTGGCAGAGCTACAGGTAATTGCATGCTCCGGAAGGACATGGAGAAAGGCACCTGTGCAAGTGACTTTTAAAAATTGGAAGCTTTCTGCACAGGAGGCTGTTTTCACTAAGGTGTCATCCTTTAATTTTCAACTCAGTTAAGAAATGTTCCTCCCCCAAGCTGTGCTTGCTTCCTTCCTGGAAGATTGGACAGTGTCAACCCTGAGTTTAGGATGCACCCTTCTTTTGGAAACTGACAGGTAAATGAACAAGATTCATATATATGAAATTTTCAATGGCGAAGGGCCCAATCTTGCTCCTGTCTAAATATAGAGTAGCCCCACTGACTTCAGTGAAGTTACTGTGGATTTACATCTCTAACTGAGATTAGAATCCACCCCAAATCTCTGTCCAAGTAATTTCAGTTTATCAATCGTGGACCGTGGGAGCTATTAATGGCACTGGCCTCTCTCCTCCCTCTGATGCATGGATGGAACCTGCACAGACTAATGGGTAGTGTTATGTTTATCCCAGGGGGTGGTGATGAAGTTAATTGCTTAGCAGGTTGTTTAGACTGTTGCCAATACTGCATTTCTTATATTAGAGTTTACAGAAATCTCCTTATGCTGTTGCTTGTATATTTGGCAATGCTGTGTATAGGAAAGGTGCTTTTAAAGGCTAGGTAGCATGGGTAGATGCTTCTGCTCTCTGTATGCCTGTGTCTAAGCATTCAATTAACCCCAGACACAGGCTTATGGGGATTAGTCAGGCATGTAAATAAAACGGATACTGGTCTCAATTCCCCTAAAATCCTCCCTGTTCTAACCCCCCTCCCCCAAGTTTCCTGCCTCCTCCCTGCCAGACAGCCTACATTACTAGATATTTGACTCTCCTGACCTCTAGTGGCTAGGAAGGGCATTATTTTTGAGTGCCAGGGATATCACACTTTAAAATACAGGTCTCTGCTTTGTGGCACTTGCAGTTTAAATAAGGGCTAATTTAAGAAGAGACCATAAAAGCGGAGGAGAGGGATGAGAGGTGAAAGAACATGAGGTGTAATGCATTTTGCTTATTCCATTATTTCAGCATGAAGGAACAATCCTGAAACCTTGACGTGCCAGCTATCCTGCAGGAAGGGAAAGTCATATTTATTTATTTTAACAGGAACTCATTGTTATTGAATGGCATTCCCTGTGCACAGAATGAAATTGCAAGATAAAGGGACTTTTCAAGACTTGTAAAAACCAAGAAAAATTGAGGTTTTGCACCCCATTCCATTCCCCCCACCTTTTGGGGCTGGTTTCTGAAGCATTAAGGAGGCCTAAAAGGTTTGTTTGTTTCTTGTTTATTGCATTAGAACTTTAGAAATTCAGTTCTTGTCTAGACTGGAAGACTATGACAGCTGTAGAACTCATAAAATGGTGTTTTCACAAGAGAAAACAGCGAAAGTTGAAAGGGGAAGGGATTTTTAGTAGGCCGTTAAAATAATGTTAACATTTATAATTAGCTGACTAATTTTGAGACTAAGATTTTGAAGAAAGCCTTTATCAAATTATCAGCACCCATGCTGTCAATGAAGGTGTGACAGCTAGCAATATATATATATCCTTTGAGATGTCCAGAAAGTTCTCCAGCAAAATCGGGAAAGACCAGATGATATCATAGTATCAGCTTATCTTAAGGGAAACCCCTCTGGAGGGGGATACCCTTATTATGAAGAGACAGCTAATAGTGATGAGGGATGCAGCTATTAGAAACGGAAATAGTTATATTCCAAAGGGTTAGCCGTGTTAGTCTATTGTAGAAAGACAACAGAGTCTTGTGGCACTTTTAAAGACTAACAGATTTATTAATCG
>ML685913.1:2988833-3032106 GCA_007922175.1 Pelusios castaneus | reverse complement strand
CGATTAATAAATCTGTTAGTCTTTAAAAGTGCCACAAGACTCTGTTGAAATAGTTATGTTTGCGATGACCACATGGAGAATTGCCTGCTGGGTGCAAAGACTGTGAACCTCTCAAGATGTCTAGATAAAATTGCGGGTGGTGCTGGGAGGAGCCAGTGATTGTGGTACATGTAAGTACCAATAACACGGTCAAGGTAGGAGTGAGATCCCAGAGGTCAAATTTAAGCTGCTAGATAAGAGATAAAAGTCCAGGACTTCAATGGCAGCATTCTCTAAAATGCTTCCAGTTCCATGCACAGTGCAAGTTGGACAGGCAGCTGCAGGGTCTCAGTGAGTGGATGAGATGATGGTGTTTGGAGGAGGGAGTTAGGTTTATTAGGAATTGGGAAACTTTTTGGGGGAAGAGGAGCCTACACAAAAAGGATAGTGTCCACCTAAACCAAACCAGAATCAGATTGCTGGCATGTAAAATTAAAAAGGTCATAGAGGAGTTTTTAAACTAAGGACTGGGGGAAAGCTGGTGTGCAGAAGTGCAGGTGGAAATAGGGATGAATTTATTAAAGGGGAAACTATTCTAATAAAGAGGATAGGAAAGAAGTTGTATAGGTGGTAAAGAGCAGTCGAATGTGAAAGAATCCCATTGAAATGTAATATGGACACGAGCAATTGGACATCATGTATACAAATGCTAGAGTCCAAATACACAGAGGCATGAACCTGAAAGCCTACTGTTAAATGAGAATATTATGGTAATAGGCATTGCAGAAATTTGGTGGAACGATGGTAAGCAATGACGCACAGCATACCAGGGAATAAAATATATGGGAATGACAGTAGGTCATGCTGGTGAGGGAGTGGCACTACATATGAAAGAAAGAAGAGAGTCAAATATAGTAAAAATTATCAGACAAACAGTATTCTATCTAGACAACAGAGTCCTATGGCACTTTTAAAGACTAAACAGATTTATGCGATAAATAAATCTGTTAGTCTTTAAAAGGGCCACAGGACTCTGTTGTCTTTCTACAATAGACTAACACGGCTCCCCCTTTGGAAGTATTCTATCTGTATGGATAGAAATCCCATGCTTGATGTCACCTCAGGATGGGATGCAGAGATGAAACATCTAGACACCATTAATGACCGCTTCTTGGAGCAGCAAGTCCTGGAACCCACAAGAAAAGAGGCAAGTCTTAATTTAGTCTAAAGTGGTGCAAAGAATCTGGTCCAAGAGGTGAGTATTGCTGAACCTTTCAGTAACAGTGAGATAGTATTATTCCAGTTAACATCCTCGGAGGGAAAATACCAAAGAAGCCCACCCTAATAGCATTTCACTTCAAAAAGGGGAACTACACAAACATGAGAAAGTTAGGCAAAATGGAAATTAAAAGAAACAGTCACAAAAGTGAAAAGCAGCAAGCTGCATGGACACTTTAAAAACACCATAGGAGAGGCTCAGACTGAATGGCTATCTCCAACTAAAAAAAAAGGAAAAGACCAAAAAGAAAAAGCCAGCTTGGCCAAACAAGAGTAGAAGAGGCCGTTAGATGCAAAAGGACGTTCTTTGAAAATGGGAAATAGGAGGATAAACTATGGTAAGTTATTGGCAGATATGACTCTTATCTTGTTCTTGATGGGGCTTTTTCTCCCTTTCTTTTTAGGGTGGATTCTTCTTGCTTTTGCAGGGTTTGATTGCATTGTTCTTCAGCCATTAAGGTGGTGCCGGCAGTTTGTCATCAGGACAGGCTGGAGTTGGAAACTGATCCCATCACACACACCCCTTTGTTCACACATCCAAACTACGTTAAAAACACATCTAAATGAAGTTTCAGCAAAACTTAGGCTGGGCAACACAAAATGACGAAAACAATTCAAATAGGAGTTTTGGTTACAATATGGAGTTACAAGTGAATGACTGAGCATGGTATTTTTATCAATGAATATTCCATTGTTTGAAGCAATTCTATGGTATAATCTTTAGCACTACAAGAGGGCCAGTCTGGGGGGAAAGGGGCGATGGCCCCCATTTGGTATTTTTCCCAGGTATTTCTGACAATTTGGGACACATACTAAATCTGGGTGGCACGGGGGCTGGACTAGAATCACCCGCCTTTCGGTCACTGCTTCAAAGGCAATTCAGGTCACAAAGCTGTCCCTAGCTGACTAAGAACTGAGTTTGCTGAGTTTCAGACTTTGGCACTGGAATTTGCAAAGGCGATGATGGCTGCCGATCTCCCCACACAGCAAGAACACTCTCTGCATCCAGCTCAGGGTGATGCATGTTGCTAGGGGTGGCACGGGTGGGTGTGTGATGTGAGGGAAGCTTGCTGTGGCAGTACGCATGCTGTATCTCTGGAGGAGATGGCGCCTCGCCCAGGGCCCTGTCGATACATGCATTCATCTGAATGGAAAAAGCACTCATCGTAATCTGTTGTGCCTCCCCAGACCTTTACAGAATGTGACTGTCCCTGGAGGTAGAGTACTTTTGCAAACTCTATGATCAGTTTTAAAGCGCTGATTCCTTGTACGTTATACGATTTATACATCCATTCAGAGCAGCTCCACATTAAAGCAAATCTGATTACATTCTAATCCACGCGTGACCTAAATACCCAGATTTATAAATCTCAGAAGGTTTTTATGCTCTTTACTTGGCAGGAGCAGCAGCAATTGGGTCAGTTGAAACAGGAGATGCTGGATCCCATTAAATGCTACTTTTAGTCTTGGCTGCTTTCAATAATTGTTCCATTATACATTTTCTCAGAGCAAGCGCTGCTCAGGGCTGATGGTTATGCTCTTTGAAGATTTGCAGCCGTTAGCACCTCTGAGCAAAATACAAGTGAGCGACTGTTTGAACATGACATTTCAAAAATGCTGTCCTTGGGACTGCCATTCAGGAAAGTGAAAACAGGCTCTTAAAGGGCCACTGCTGAGAATTAGTACGTCAAAGAATCAACTTGTCCTAAAAAAATTATTGCCTCAATTCCCCCCTGTGTAAAATAGAGCCTAAGGGAGATTCAAGGACCAGGGTGAGCATTCACTTCTGGTCATGTGTAAGGAGCAGTATGAATCTGAAAAAACTCAGGACTCAGGAGCAGGCTAGGAAATGAATCATATCTGAGTCACAATTCCCTCCCTGTTCTCCCCCCATCACCTTCCCCAGGATAATAATCTGCTAATGACATTAACCAATTCTACTTCCCCTCCTCCTGACAGCCTGACTTAGCTGGCTAGTGTATTGGGGTTTGCAGGTCCCAGGATCCAGGAACTCCCTGCCGTTCTTCACCCACACCTCAACTACCTTTGGGGACAGTGGATGGGGGACAAGAAATACCAAGCGTGCCGCCTCTCCTCTCCTCTCTGCATCAGCAGCCATGGATGGGGGGGGGCGGACGGAGGGAAAGTTCAAGGCTAATTTTTAATTGGGGAAATCTACAGGGCTCCATCTGGAGCCAGTACAGCCAGGTCTTGATCTGACCCTAAGGAACACTCTCTCAGTGTCAATAATAGAAGCTGGAGAAGAGCCCAGAAATTTCAATTTGCAGTCACATTTCCACCTTTGCTTCCTGTGTGT
This sequence comes from Pelusios castaneus, assembly GCA_007922175.1. Classification (NCBI taxonomy): domain Eukaryota; kingdom Metazoa; phylum Chordata; order Testudines; family Pelomedusidae; genus Pelusios; species Pelusios castaneus. The sequence continues at coordinate 3,028,532 of ML685913.1, read as the reverse complement.
CCCACAGCAGATAAATAGATACATATTCATTGTCTCCCATCACAATGCTTATTAATTTGCAATCCTCAAAAATCAAACAGCAACAAAATTCACATCTTCATCTTGCTGCGTCCTCAGGTTTACTCAGAGCGGGGCATGTGCAAAACAGGGAAATACGTTCTACCGCAATCTCCAACAAGTGGGATCAGTGAAGTCTGAACAATAAGCAGGGTCCCAGCCAATCCAAAGAGTGCAGCTTCCACTCCATTTCAAACTGGTGGCCCTGATCGGTAAAGCTCCCAGGAGGACTGCTCTGTCTGAACTGCTAGAGCCCCCTGAGGGGTGCTTCTGCCCTACGGGATCCGAAAGAGGCTGAGTCACATTTCAGTAACCCTCTCTTCTTCAGGCCGTCCTACAATAGCATACGTAAGAGAAGGGCCTGGCACTGGCAAGTTATGAGTAAATCACTTCACCACCCCCTGTCTCAGACTCCCTGTCGGTAAAGTGGGGAGAACGATACTGAGATGGATGGATGGAAAGAAAGATATGAGCTAGGGATTATGTATTACAACCCAAGAGAAAGCACCTTTAGCAGCATGGCTTGCGACGGGAACATCTACACTAGAAATGTAAGTCAACCTGTATTAGGTAGACTTCCCGCCTCTGCAGTGGTACATGTCCTCATCAAGAGCATTTCCACCAGCCTAAGAGGGGCAGTGTGGGAAGCTGAGAGCTTCAGCTCAGCTCAGGTGGCAGCTCCCTGCTAGAACCCAGCTGCTCCACAGGCTCCTGGCAAGCACCCCCTCCTCTGCTCCCTGATCCCTTCACAGAGAAGCCAGCCGGGGCTTCTCATCTCTTCACTCCTGGCTGGCAATGGGAGGGAACCCACTTGGAGCTCCTTGCCTCCTCCATTCCTGCCAGGAGTTGAGGGGAAGCCGCTCAGGGCTTCTTGTCCCAGCTCGGGAAGGGAAGCTAACGGGTTTCTGGCCCCAACTCAAAGCAGGGTCCAGTCGCCTGGGCTTCTCACCCCAGCTCCCAGCTGGGAGTGGGGTCCTCTGCTCCCTGGGGAGCGGAGCAGCTGAGCACCCCAGGTCTAGCTGCTTGACTTTGTCAGTTTCATGGCTCCTGCCCTGAAACTCACCAGATAGCCAGCTGCCCCTGTAAGAAACAGAGCAACACTGCATCTCCAGACATTAGCCTTTCAGCTCTGGCAGAGATTGGTGCCTACATCCAGGCTGCAAGGAGGTGCCTCGCTCCACTGGCCATTCTCAGCTGAGCACTGGTTGCTGAAGTCAGGCACCCGTGTCATTTTACCATGGGGTGGGGGAAGAGATGAGGCAGACTTCCCTTGTAACTTTTAGCCCAGTGGCTTGGTTTCTCCCCTGGGATGTGGGAGACCCCCCCCCAAGTCAAGTCCCGCCTGCTCCCGAGAAGGCTGGAAAGAAATTTGAGCAGGGCTCTGTAGTCTCTCAGGCAAGTGCTCTAACGACCCCAGGGCTAGGCGATATTTGGATGTGGGGCTCCCTTAGTCTCTCCTGTTGCACTGTGGATAAATACGTGGCCATTTGGGCCAGAAAGCACAAGAAAGCAAACGAATGACTGGATAGCGTAGTGGTTAGAGCACTCACCCAGGATTTGGGGGACCAAGACTGTTCCAGTAGTGATCCACAGTGTAATAACTAAAACAGGAGAGTGTGAAAAATTCTCCTCAAAGTTTCCCATAGCTCAGTGGTTAGGGCATGCGTCTGAGAGACAGTGGAGCCCTGCTCAAATCCCTTCGCTTCCTCAGTGAAGAGGGTCTTGAACCTGGGGGTCCCAAGTGCCAGATGAGCCCTCTAACCGCTGGGCTGAAAACATGAGGAAGGCTGTCCTTGTCTGTGGTTGTGTGTGAACTCACCCAGCGGCTCCAAGCCAATAAGTTTGCTCAGAGGGCGCCTACTGGATAGGGTCCACCCCTGAAATAGGAAGCTGAACCCTGTTTTCCTTCCCCTAGTTTGTAAATTGCTCTGGGGCTTAGGTGAGAGATAGGAGGAAGACAGCATGCATCTCACAGGCAGGAACATCGGCACCGAGGGAAACAGTTACTGCAAAAACATAGGTGCCAAGTGAGTTTAGGAACCTACAGCTAGCAGTGGGAGTTTTGTGCCTTACAGTGGTCCCAAAACTGGGACTTAGATCCCTAACTCCTTTTGTGTATCCAGCCTCTCTATGCCTCACTTCCCCATCTGTACAATGGAGGTACGGGCACTATCCTACCTCGCAGGCTTTTTGTGATGATAAACACAACAGCGAGTGGGAGGTGCCCAGACACTGGGTAATGGGAGCCAGAGATGGTTCATTCCCAGCTGTTTGGTTTGCCCTGAATGAATAGTCCTCCTAAACAATTTACATTATTGCTGCAACCATCTTAAGTCAGGCTGTCAAAACCTCACAATGAAGAGGAACATGGCATTCGCCTGCAGAGTGTGTGTACTTTTCTCTAGGTGAGTGTTTTATACCCACACTTAATGCTAACTCATTTTCACTTTCTCCAGTACTTACGTTTTCTTGGCACTCTCACCCCAAGCGCTGACTCAGCCTGTCTCTGCTTCGCTTGCGGTAGCCATGTTGTCGGTCCCTGGATCTTAGAGAGACAAGGTGGGTCAGGTAATATCTTTTATGGGACGAACTTCTGTTAAACAGAAGTTGCTACAGAAGTGTACTCTTGAATCTCCACTTTAATTTAAAAAAGCAGCTTTGTGGCCCATAGGGTTCTGGAGATAACCTGGAAAAGAAAACAAACCAGACGTAACCACTGCTGTGTGGCTTACCTGAATGCCTGACACAATAGCTGTGAGTGGCGTGATTTGTGCCGTTTGTCTCCATCAGGATTTTGTGGACTCCATAATTCTGCACCCATAGCACTTTTCGCAAAGGCCACTCACGTCAGCAGTTTTTCTGCAGCATTCATCATTTTGCTGCAGCCAACACAGTCTGTTTGTTTTCAGTCTCCATGTCCTGCTGACACCTGTCTCTAACTTCCCCTTGATCTTCAGCACTCCCCACAGGGAAAGGGCAGAGGCGGAGTGAATTGCATACTCTGTGCATCCTACCGTAGAACCCAGGGAGCCATGGCCTAGCTATCTGGAGATGGAATCAGGGGAGCCAGAGGCATAATTTGGCGAGCTAGTAAGCCTGGACTACAGAGCAACTGAGAGCTGGGAAAACGAGCTACACGCCCCTTCCTTTCATAGCACACATAGGAAGGAGGTGGTTCTGGGCTGGACCACTAGATGGCAAAGTAGCAGAGGGCCCGGGGATGGAGCTGAGCTGGTGGAGAGCAGAGCGGAAACCCTTCTTCAGAATTAATCATTGTTGAAAATAATCATTAGTTAATTTGGTTTCTATCAGTAGTTTTAAGCTGTCACCAACAGGAGTGACTGGGGGAAGGGAGGACAGGTAAAAAAAGAAGACAATCTCGGCCTGCAAGTAAACTAGATTAACATTGCTCTAGACGGTAAGGGTTGTTGCTGCAGAATTTGGTCTGGACGTGCGGCAGAGTATGCAGAGCCTTGGGTGTCGTTTCACCTCAGAGCTCCGCTGTGCAAACCCACCGAATGGCACAGGAGTGATGGGACTTTTTGAAGTCAAGCAGATGTTTCCTCACATAGATCCATCACGATTACAGCTTGGGGATATAAAGTAAACGAGGTTCCCTTTAACTAAGACAATCCAGCAACTCAATCCTTAGCGCTGTGAATGCTGCGTAGTACATCTACACTTGCACCTTAGGTCGACTTAATGATGCTCAAGTCGACCTACAGAACACCGCGTCCACACTGGGCGCTTCTTAAGTGCTTCCTTAAGTTGACTTAACATCACCTCTGAAGGTTGATTTAAGGCTTAAGTCGACCTTATTAAGTCAACTTAAAGCCAATGTGGACGGGTATGTCTATACTACAGGCTCTGTTAAGTCGACTTAAAGTATAGACACTCTGTTAAGTCGACTTAACAGAGCCTGTAGTGTAGACATAGCCAGATTGAGCCCCCAGCACTGCTTAAATGCAATAGGGCACTAACCCAATCAATTACCCTCCTGTGTCATTCCAGCAGGGGCTTTCGGCTTCCCATCAACTCAGAGAATATTATTGTTCTCCTTCTCACTCCCAGCTAGTTAGGTCCCAAAGATGCTTTATCTGATTCAGGCCAGGTGAGAATCTGGGATCCAGGAGTCTTTCAAGAGATTAGAAGAGACTTTGGGAAACCCCTTCCTGCACCTGCCTTGGTTTAATGGTACAATGGAGATTGTAGTGTTTATAACTTTACGATGAGCTTTTCAGAGCTGAGCATGTAGAAGCATTTGCCTGTGGAGACAAAGCAGCCCCACAGCCTCTCCATTACAGGTATATATGCCAAAAGATGCCCTGGAAAGGGGGGAAATGGATTTGTCCTCCTCCAAAATGGCTATGCAAAGGAGACGTGCTGCTTATTTTGTTTTGGTTTAACTAGAAATCCAGGTCTTGACTAACATGTTTTTCCTGGCAGACTCTGGAAGTAATAGAATTGATACCATGAGCACTAAGCGAAACATGATTGAGTCAAAATCCCTTCTGCTGTGAGTGTTAAATCATTCCATGCTTGGTAGTCATTGTCTCCTGAAACCCAGGAAACCAAATATGCCTTTTCAGTTCCCTACAATGACCTTATTTGCCTGGAAGTAATCACAGCAAGAAATATAAAGACCAAAAGCTAGTCAAGTTAGCACAGTCAGAGTCTTTAAATAGGGGTACATGCACTCCCACTTAATGATTTGGGTTTAGGCTTCAGCAGTATCAGCAGTTATATTTAGATTACAGTTGCATCCATTACATGCATGGCACTGTCCCAGAAGAGAGGAAGGACGTAGTCCATGCCCTGAAAAGCAGACAGTCCCTGTCTGAACACTAGTCCATATAGGCCATGCCCTTGAGTGTTAGCATCCACAAACAGGGCCAGAATTTTAAAACTCTCAGCACGTAGATCTCATGGGAAAATCCGGCCACTTCTTTTGATGCCTAAATGGAGCTGAGCTGTCTTGCAAATCTGGCTCCATCTTGATGTTTTCCTGAAAATCAAGTATGTCACTGATCCCAGTAACTTCCTCCCATTTCACAAGCTGCCACCCTGTCACTCTCAGCTAACACCTTTGGTCCTGAGAAGTCTATACCATGGGGTTTTAATTCTGGAAACACAGTCAGGCCATCATTAATACATCATAAAGAAGCAAAGGAGGACACTTTTTAAAGGTCTCCTTTAAACTAATGTGTTGCATCTCTTAAAACAAAGCTTTGGCAGTTGATTCTATGCTGATAGGAAACAGACAACGCTTTACAAGCATTTGCAGTGCCTTGAACAATGAGCGATTCCTAGGCCTACATGCACTCATAGCTCCCAGCTGGGTAATTGTATGTTTACCTTTTATAGTGGGAGCCACAGAGGAAAGTTTGATTTCTCATCATATAGGATGGAAAGCAGATTAAATTAAAACTTTCACAGCAAGGTACTTGTGGAAAGAAAGAAAGAAAGATGCCCTTCTCCACTCTTTCAGTTGTTTTCAGCTTTACTGAAAATATTTCTATTTTTATAAAATTTCTCCTCCTCTGGACCATCTGCTCATGAACTCGGTGTCATGGAAATGCATAAGGGTCACTACTACGTCATTAAGACTTCACGGTTTAATTTTTAAAGGTCAAGAAATGCAAAAGTGACCATGTGCGGTGAGTTCAGCTTCCCATGCAGCCAGGTTTGTAACATTAGGACCCTTGAATTGCACCAAGTTGTGATATCATTAGTGGTGTCAACACCAGTGACTTTTATCACAAGTCTCAGTATTTGGGGCTTCTTGGAAAACCCCAGTTTTGGGATTCTGATATAAATATGCAAGAATCTTTACTCCCATTTTAACTGGCCCCCCCCCCCCCCCCACTTAAGTTTTTAGTCCTCTTGGTTGAAAAGAAGGGCTTGAAGATGAACCTAAAAACCAGTAAAAAGACCTTTTTTTTTTTCTTTTTTAAAAAAAAAGAAAAGAAATCTCATGGGTTTTTTGAATGCTTGGGGTTGGCAATACCGCCATCTCCTCCTGTTTTCCTGTAATTGTTTGATGCTACCTGCTACACGCACAGATAAAGGTTCGTAGTAGTCTTTGGACACGCAAGTAGTCCAAGGAGTTCAGTGGTACTACTCATGTGAGGAAAAGGTTACAGGACTGAGACTTTTTTTCTTTTTTTTTTTTTTTTTTTTTTTTTTTAAAAGAAGTATAGGCCCAGCTCCTGAGCTGCATGGAGCACCATTCAGGAGTGCTAGTATAAGTGGATTACATTCTTATTTACACACCCTGCCGTGGGGCCACAGGCTTTTGGGCCAGTCCCCATCCATATAGTAGAATAACTTTAGGTGTAAACAAGTTCCAAAGGGGTGGCCGTGTTAGTCTATTGCAGAAAAAACAAACAGTCCTGTGGCACTTTTAAAGACTAAGATTTATTTATTGCATGAGCTTTCGTGGGAGAAAATCCCACTTCGTCAGACGCTTTGTATTGTATCACAGAATACCCGAGATATGGGTTGCGTTGCTGTAGGCATTTCCTTCTTTTTAAAAAAAAGAAAAAACAAAAAAAAACCATTTAACTCTAAGACTTTTTGTGTTCGCATCTATTTGTGTGTGTGTGGATGTGGATTTAGCAGGTTTTGGGAGGAGGGAAGGCATTCCCATGATTAATCATGGGAGTATTTAAATAGCTTAATTGAGACTATCAAGTAACCACCACAATAGGGTCACTGGAGAGGGGCCGGGCAAGTTCCTGACTTCACTGCTCTTTGGCTAGAGCCAGTTTCTTGCAAGCCTGGGTTAACAGGACAGCAGCGCGTCTGGGAGGAGACCTCGACACAGCAAAATGCACAACTTTATCCCCTTTCCGCAAGCAGCCCCATGGTCTTCAGTTGGGTTATAAGAGCAGGTCCCACGGTTGAAGTTCAGCCATCTGAGTCATCTGCAAGTGAAGAACCTGCTCTTGACACTGGGAAATAATGTCTGGTTTTGACCTTTCTGTAACTCGAGTGTCTGGTTACAATGGGCCCGATTCTCCTCCTGCAAATTGGTAGTTACTCAGAGCACATTAAGGGCACTTGGCCACATTCAGCACTGCGGCAGTAACACTTTCCAGACAGTCATTAACCAAGTGCTTGGCGCTGCTGAGCTCTCAAGCTCCAGTTTGAGGAATAAACATTTGATTGACAGATTTTCACCCTGACTTCCTAGCACCATTTTCCTGTCAGTGTGCTCCCAACTCCAGTGTGCTTTTCATAGGGCCTCCGTCATCCTGTTTCCAGCTCTGTGTCCTTACTACACAGAAGATCACCATGGTTCCCTCATTTCTGGCAGCAGCCAGGGCAGCAGATGGATTGGTCTGGAAAAGAAGTGAATGAGCTTCCCGTTTTCCTCTCTCTCTTTCAGAGGAAAAAGTCAGACCCTCATCTGCTCCCAGGGCTGAATATTAAAGCTACGGTGGCATTAGCCTCTTCTGATTGGTTGATATTTTGCTCTGGCAGGAATCAGCACCTGTTGCTGTATATTACTCGGTAGAGACGGAGCCAGACAGGAGGCTGAAGACAAGACGGCCGCGTTCAAGCCCTAGGTATGCCTTTTGTGGGTTTTTCACTCTCTTAAGCGAATACATGAAAGCACATGGCCACAGAATATTCGCCTGGATTCAGATGTTAGTTTGCTGGCTAACCGGGGGTGGATCTGTGTACGGAGAGAGCCGGTAACTGCAGTGTCTTGAAGGAGCTGAGAAAGGGGGAAGAGGGCTATTTTTGGACGTTCCTTTGAGGCGAGTCAGTAGCGGAGTCACACGGCAGATTTCGGACCTGAGCTAATGTGTGAAAAGTCATTGCTGACATCAAGGCAGAACTGTAGGATTATTAATGCGTTTTCTATATAGTGTCTGCAGACATGCTAGGTTCCTTACGGAGTCCTGCACTGAGGAGTGTTCGATCCACGGACGACAAACAGCAAACAGTTGTGTGCCTGGGAGACCACACCATAAAAATTTCTTAGGCAAGTCTTTCAAGACCTTTTGAAAGGACTCCGAGGGCCAGGAGGAACTGCTTTGAATAGAGACGAGGTGTGAGCTAGAATTGCCACATTTGGCCTGCACAGTTCCTGCACCATCAGTAGCTTAACTTCTACTTTGTAAAATGCTTTGAAATCTCCAAGAACCGACTCAGGAAACCAAATTCAGTTCTACCGGCTGACATACGTAACCCATTCTAGAACCGGTTTGACCATCTTGTCTTTCGATCCAAGCTCTCAGCCTTGTGCAGGGGACTGGACTCGATGACCTCTCATGGTTCCTTCCAGTTTCTACAGTCTAGGGTTCCTCCCTTTATGAAGGCAGGGACACATGCTCAGTTCTCCGGTGGGTGTGAATGGTGTTCCAAAAATGTCCCTAATTTGGCTGTTGGGGTCCGGGAAAAGGGTGCGTGTAAGCACACACGTTCTGTCAGATGTGGTGTGGGATAAATGGACCAGGTACCAGACATTAGTGAACGGGGAGGGAGGAGGGTGTTCCTCGATTCCACATCTAGTAGCAGCTGCCAATAGCCCTCTGATCTGTAGTAGTGCCGCACTCCTGTTCCAGTTGAGCATGTTTTATAGCTGGCAGACAGGAGCTGTCTGAGGAGAGGGAGAAATTCCAGGAGGGCGGAAGTCTGGTCATTGGAAAAGGAGGTTTTCTCCTGAGTGAGCAGAGCAGCCTCAGGCCCAAAAGGGAGGAGGAATCGATGACTCAGCACTGGATTGTTGAGACTAGGAAGGCTTCTATTAAGTCATCAGTTTCCCTTCCTGGTAGGGTCAGTCGCACTGTTCCAAATCTTCCTGCTCAGACAGCACCAGCCCAGCTTGGGCAGGGAAAAAGGAAGTTCTCACCTTAACAGAGGACAACTGAAGACCTTCCTGTCATCAGGAGCCCCTCCTGTTGCTACAGCCTTTGCAAGCAAAGGCTGGTGCCATGTCTAGGACAGGTACTGAGCCCATGGGAATGGGATATTGCTGGCTATTTGGGGTCTCAAATACCCAGGAACAAGGAGGCAAGCCCAGAAGTGGGGCAGGGGGGTGTCCAGAATTTCAGAACTCCCTGTGCTAGGCCACTTTAGTGAGAGTCCAACTCTGAACTGCAGAACAGTTAATTATGTACCTGCTGTATCCCAAGAGTCCGCTGGCTTTCATCGGTTGAAAATTGGGAGCACAGAAGATTGCATTCAAGATCAGCAGTACAGAAAGTGTTATTTGCTTTGGTTTTAGCCCATGGGCCTGTAGAACACTGGCCTTCTGTTAACGCTAGACAGTGGTCCCACATTTCTACAGAACACACAAGAAGTCTTGTGGCCCTTTTAAAGACCAACAAAAAAGCTTTTTAAAGTGCCACAAAACTCCTTGTTTGTTTTGCTGCATTAGTCTACCATGGCACTTGTCTATATTTCTACAGCACCTTTCACCTCACAGGGCGAATTGCTCTGCATGGCAGCTGTCTCTGGGGTGGAGCTCTGCAGCTGTTGAACAGTGTGCCCAACAGTTAAAAACAGGATGCAAGCAGAAGTGGCATTTGAGGGGGAAGTTTGAGAGAAAGAGTAACACTACCCAAATTGGAAGCTGTTCTGAACACACCATGGTTTACACCTCTATTTTTAGACTATTGCCCTCGGATCTTTAATGACACCTGGACCGATCTCAGTTTTCTATATCCGAAGTCCAGTAGAACATGGGCATTTCAAGGGGGGCGCACTGTTAACAGAGCCGTAAGGTCCTACGGTATTTTCCTTCTGTGAGCCATGGAATCGTGAGCCTTTAGACATAGATACATTGTACGATTTCTGGTCTAGTGGGCTGAGCACAAGACCGGGAGCCAGGAAACACCTGAGACATTATCCCAACTTTGTCATTAATGCCTTCTCTGGCTGTCACTTCACCTCTCATTATTCCTCTTTAGAGTGGGTCTGCCCAGCAGCAGGGTCGTGAGATAGCGTGTGAAAGCCTTTGAGATCTTGCTAGGAACGACTCTCTGGAAGTGCCACTGTTTGTACAGAAAAGCTAGTGATTCCTTGCAGCATTTTATTCACACTTGTGCACCTGTATCATTCAGGCAGCCCACCTGAATTCCATGGGCTTGGATGCCAGTTGCACTGTGTGCTGAATGCGATGCATTTGTTTTATCCCTCTGTTTAGCAAGGCTCCCGGGAAGTGACATGGCGACAGGCACCTGTGAGGTATTGGAGAGAGACCTGGAGTGTCCTGAGGCCATAGAGGAGCTGCCAGTGGGGACAGAGAGCATTCCAAAGCTGTCGAGGGAGGACGTGAGCAAAGGTATCTTGTTCCCGCTTCGACATTGGAGACCAGACTTGCCCAGCTATGCGTGTGCAGGTTATTCTTGCTTCCAAGGGGGTAATTAAAAGGCAGGTGGGCTGATCCTGTTGGAAATGCACCTCAAGGTGTCTGGTGAGGGGATTATATGATTAAGATCCTACTCTTTGCCATCAGAACAGCTTATTGCAAATTAAGTGACCTTAGAGTATGCACAGAGATTTAATGACGCTTTTCGTGCCGGAGTGCAAGCACTGGGCTAGTTGCCTTAATCTTTAAAGGTGACCTCGAAAGGAGAAAAGTTGGGATTTTTATACCTGGTTCTGCTTCTTTATGTAGTTTTGCACTTTCTGCTTGTTTGCTGCTCCTAGGACTTCTGGCCCACTGCACTAGTGTTCCTAGCTCACTGCCTGGGTGCCCAGAGGAGCTATGGTTTAAACATATAGCAAGCTAGCAACATTGGACAGAGAGGGGCAAGTCTTTTTTTAATGCAGACTGTATCAAATATTTTGGATTTTATCATTTTGTGCTTGCCTTCAACTGCCTTGATTTTGGGTTGCCCTGTCTGTGGTTAAGAAAATGCTTGTACCCGTTAACTAGGGTGAGACATTGCTCATTCAAATATTGGTAGAGTGTAGAGCTTACCAAATGAAACGTAAGATTGCAGTGTAACTTCTAATTTCCCACTTGTGACTTAAAAATCTCTCTTTCTGCAGGTAAACCTATCGGTTTAATCTCAACCCATGTGGGCTCAAACTGTTCTGTCTAGGAATCTTAGCTCAGCAACAAAAGCTGTTGCGCATCTTCCCCACAATGAGGGGGAATTTGGGGTGCAGGTCTAAGAAACTGTGGGCAGGGGGTGATTGGCTGGTGCCTCTCTATTGCTGGCTTAGGCAAGGCACTCCCAACTCAGTTGGTGCGTCTCTGCCTGTAAATGGTTGTGTTAAGCAGAGCCTGCTAACAGCATCGGTTATCCTGTGATCTAGCAGGGGGTGAGGGGTGCTCTGTGTGCCATGGAGCTAGGGAACAGCAGCATCTGGAAGGGTTTATTGCTTCTCACTATCAAGGTATTGTGAGGGACAGCCCAGGCTGGAGAGAGGAGGGCACGGTGTTCCCACACTTTTCAGGTTGTAGCTCAGGGGACCCTGTCCCTCTGAGTGATTATTGGTCTGAGAAAAGCACCCAGTAAAACATCTTCCTTATCCCAATAACGGCACTTTCTTCACTGCGCAACATAGTATGGCTCCTTCCCCAAGCCAGGGATCCTGCATGGATTCACGGACAACAGGCACCATGGTCCATATAGAGACGAGGACCTTCTGGTCCAGATGCACGGCTTTCAGCTCCTGGAGATAAAGGAGGATTTATTGATGTAGTAGTAAGGGCTTTATCTCCCCTGCAGGCTAGCCACTACCTCCCTGTAAACCCCTCCTGCTGTCCAGACTTCATCTTTTATTTTACTTGCGCTTGTTTTTAACAGATGCCGAGGCGCCAAAAAGCAGAGAGAAGGTAAACAGTAAATCACCCGTAAGTAGCAGCTACCCAATAGCCCTATTTATAACGGGATCTCCAGATCTATGTTCTGAAGGCCCAGATTCGGTGACAAGATGTTTGCAAGGGCTCTTGCAGCCCACAAGAAAGGCAGCCGGGGCCTGGACTTTGGATCTTGGGGAGCAGGGTGGGCCTATTACCCCTTTCCCAAGCTCTGCCTGCATACTTGGCGCATCCAAGCAAATCAGCAGCAAGGCCTCGGATTCATAGGATGTTGATGAATTAAATTAGCACCAGCAAGAGTCACAGCCCTGGAGAGGGAAGGCCTGAGCTTGTCCACAGCAAAGGGGCAGAGACAGGGCACTCACCAACTGTACTCTCCCACCAATGGGCCTTAACTCTGGACAGGAGGGACTATGGAGGCCCATGGCCCATTCGGTTCTGGGCCTCAGAGAGCCAGTGTGGGGGGTGGAAGTTCTGTGGTGTCTGTTAGGAATCAGGCTTTTACAGGAGTAAGAACATACAGGTTCGGCTCCTCAGTGGTATTTAGGCACCTAACTCCCATCAAACCAACGAGTGTTGAGACCTTAAATACCTCTGACGGTCCAGGCCACGGTGCTCAGACACCTCTAGAGAAGAGGAGGAAAGCAGCAAGAAGACCATTGTTTTGTTATGCGTAGGCATAAGGCACAGCTTGGCTCAGTGAAGGAGGAAGAGGCTGGTCACAAGTGTGGAAAACTGCCTTCCATAAACCAGTGGAGCCAAGGGATAACACTGAACAGGCTGGTTTTTTAAGCAGTGGGAGAGAACGTGGTGGGCAGGAAGAGCATTTGTTCTGCTGCTCGGTGGAGGTTTACTGTGCTAAGGAGAAGAGGCTGTTTTCGATTACAAAGAGCTGGGGTGTCAGGGTGCAGGCACTCAGGGGAGCTGAGACATAGGAGAGGTGGGGAAGCGGATGTAGATGCTCTGGGGTGGTACTTGATGTATTTCTTGGGTGCCAATACACAGATCTTCAGGGGGAGCTGCTGAAGGGCTCAATGACAATGTGGTAGTAGAAGGAATAAGACTAGGAGCATTTAGCCAATCAGACCTGGCCACATCTCCCCATAACAAACAGGAGAGAGGGCAACAGAATGAAAACAGCCAATTCATAGGCAATAAAACCATCTTTAGAACCACACAAGGATCAGGTTTACCACTACACTACCCTCTTGGGGTCCATCAGGACACAACTCACCCAGCCACAGGGCTCCATTGGTGGGTGACGGTGTCTCTCCGAGTCCAAGGTAGCAGTGCCCCAGCCAAGGCACATTTCCAACATATTAAACTCCAAAGAAATCAGGAACAGCTCCGCAGGCCAGCACCCTTCTGTTCAGAGCTTGTCTTCCCATAAGCAGGGCTCCAGCCAGTCACCTAAGGCTCAGTTCAGCCCTTCCATCAGGAGGCTGTACACCCAACAGGCCCCCTGCTTTCTGGGCTCAAGCCAGAACCTCTCATACCAGGCAAAGCAGACTAGGTCTACATTCCTTCCAGCTCACCCCTCACCTGGCCAAGGTCTCCTCCTTTTAACCCCTCTCTCCATGCCAGTAATTTGCTGCAGATGTAGTGGGGTGGGGTCAGCTGGGACTGCAAGCTCTCATTAACCCTCTCCTTGCCCTGTCTGCCCCATCACAATCCCATAATGCAGTAACTTGTGCAACCTGGGACCTTACTGAGGCTCCCAGTTCAGTGAGAGTCCAAAAAAGAGACTGACCAGACCTGAAACCCCTGGATCGGAACCGTTCTGATCCGGGAGGAAGCTGGCATCCAGAATCAAACTATGACTGGCTGCTATAGGCTGGATCTTGATGTTGTTCAAGTGTAGGTACAGCGTTTGCACCTGTCTATTGAGTCTAATCCGGTGTATCTGTCTATGGTACTTCTAAGGTGCCAGACACTTGCACGAAAATGGCCTCTGGAATGAACGAGGAAACCTGTCCTCTTACATAAGGTGTAAACTGAATCCTTCAAGGTAGAAACTAATGCTCCGGAATGACTCTCCCCGCAGTGGGAGCTGGCACAGTTAGATGACTGGTGCAGGTTTTACAGCTACCACCGTCAGACCCAAGCTACCAGCCTAGCCTATTGATTTTCTGCAGGTGAGGAAATTCCAGTGTTCCCTAATCCTAATGGGAACAAAAGCAAGCGTCCTTTCTGTGGGCGACATTTAGCTGGAACTGTGGCCTCTTTGGGAGCTCTGGGGAGAATTACATCCCACCCTTGTGCAGGCGGAGCCAGAGGGCTCATGGGTTAGCTGTTGCTGTCAATATTAACTGGCAGCTCTCTTCCAGCTGCTATGAACTGGTGCCTTCGACACGTTTGGTGGTGAGTCCGTCACGCTGCCTCTCTGCAGTGTGAATCCTCAGCTCCCTGGGTCCTAGCAGGAATGGACCAGAACCAGGCCTTCTTGCTTAATTTATCTCCATTTCTAAGCTCTGTCCTCTGCTCAGCCACGTCAAAGCAGATTAACAACCTCAGCTAAGCAGCTCAGAGTGCTCAGAAAAATGCCTTTTCCCAAAGGTTTGCCTCTCATTGCCATGCCAGGGATTCAGTCAGATCACAGAAATGGAATAACAGGAGCGCGACTGTATCCCAGGCTCAGCACGGCACTGGTTCCCCACGCAGTTTGTGTAGCAGTGCGGGCGGGTCTCTCTGGGGTGGAGCGGGATATTGCCCTGGGGTATGGAATAAGACAGGGAGGTTTTAGACACGAGGCTAAAATACAGAGGGGGGTTCTCGCAGATCTCCCACTGTGGCTGAAACTCTAACCTGTCAGGGTCAGCACCCTAGTGGGTTATCGAGCACAATGCAGAGCCTTGGAGATTAGACAGGAAGCTGGGGTAAGGAATATTCCCCCAGCCCTGAGTTTTCTTCCTTTGTGTTGTCAGCTATTCTCTGGCTTCCTGGCTTTGCCCCTTGTTGGCAGAGCTGTGCCACCGCTGACTCCTCAGCCTGCCGTGGCCCAGTCCCAGCTTCGCGAGTCCTCAGTAGGGTTTCATCAGAATGAATCCCTGGCTGCAAATACAGCCCAGCATAGACATTAGCTAAACTGCCCAGATCCAGCCCAGGGAATAGAAATGCTCCCACATATAGGCTTTGCCACGTGGCCTAAGGGAGAACTCCAGCAGCTGTCACTACTTTTAAGGTTGTTATCCTTTCTAGGCAGCAGCCGCTAGGCAGAGCCCTGCAGTGGGCCGGGCAGTCCACAGGACCTGCTGCCAGAGAAATGGGCGCGGGTAAAATGGACTTTGCTGGGGCAAACCCCACCTGATACATGCAATATATGGAGCAGTTGGGGTTGGGGATTTATTGTTTTTAGTAGCCTGGGGGAATGTGTCTCTCTTTCAGGATCGAAGGTCTTTATGGATGAGAGTGGGGTAAAAATGCAAGAAAGAATGCGGGAGCAGATAGGAGTGGGCATTGTGGGGTTAACAGAGTAAACTCGCACTGTGCTCTACCGCTAGTGGGCATCATGACTGATTCTCTCTAGTGATTCACCCCCCATCCCATTACAAGCTGCAGTCCCCCTCTGCACCCTTCATTAGGTCCACTTACAAACCTCTCCAGCCCTCTCTGCATGTCAATAACTCTTCTCCACGTGGGGGGGCGCACTGTAAGTATGATAGCTGTTTGCCGCCAGACCAGCCTTGCTGGGAACTGCAACGCAGTCTGAGTCCCACAGATTGGTCTGGGCCAGCAGGGTGTGGCCGTGTGCCAAGTTCCATCTACTTCTGGGGTGGAACGTGACAGCTTCTTATCAATCCTTGTCGACTCTCCAGGAAGTGGAGAAGAGCGCTCTCCTGGTGTATTGAATCAGTCAATCTTAAACAGGAAGTATTTGCTAATGTGGTCATGGGACTTAAGGAAGTGCTTAAGTCGACTTAATAAGCACCCAGTGTGGACGCAGCGGTCTGTAGGTCGACTTACCCGTCCTTAAGTCAGCCTAAGGCTCCCGTGTGGACGTACCCTTGGAGACTGACGCCTGTGTGGCTAGTGGATTTACACCCACTGCCTGGGACCAATTACTCGCTGGTGGCTGGTGTGGACTGACTCAGGAGTGAGTGGTCACCCAGCAGGGTGGGGTGAATTAGGATTCAGGAGCGAGGTTTGAGGGGTCGTAGCAGCACACCAGACCGGATCTGGGGAGCAGCCTGTCACATCTGCATTTATGCCCTTTAATCACACGCCGACTAAGGTACCAATAAGTGAACCAGGAAATGCCAGAGATCAACACCCCAGCTGTTAGAACAGGATCTAAGGCAGCCTCCTCCCTGGGGCACTAACAGACTCCTGTCCTCTATCAAGGGGACAGCAGGGCCATACACCAGTAGGTTGCGATTGCACTGCTTGTTTTTTCTCCACATCCGTTGCAGATCGATCCCCTGTGCTCTCTTGCCTCCTTCCCACTGGCTGCTGCTGGCCAAGGGACCCATTCACTTTCCTTCATCTCTCAGGGGATCGAGAAGGAGGAAAGGAACAAGTTGCATGTCATTGAGAAGGATCTAGATGAGTTTGTGGAGAGCATGACTGAAACACCAGCCGGCCTGGAGAAGGACATGATGGGGGCAGAAGAAATGGTGGAGAAACCCAGCTCTGCTTCGTCCCAAGGTACGCTCTTCCATGTGCGTGGGTGGGTACAGCCCCCTCTTTAAAGTAGTCTTTACCAGTCCTTGCTTCAGTGAATAGGGGAGAACCTGCCTGCCCCCACGTCTCCTCTCAGCCCTGGAGCATGCTGATAGAGCCACATTCTCTTCTCTATCATCCCAGCCAGATGGAGCTATCCGCCACCCCTGAAAATCTGGCCACTTATTTAGCTGCTAACTTTGGGGCCCCACTCCATCTCGCACTTGCCTCTGCAAGTCAGTGGCAGAACCAGGAACAGAACCAGGGAGTCCAGAATTTAGTTAGCCGGCTGAGCTCATGCAGGACAGTTTATAGCCGGTCTATTTTGAACCTTATTGGGAGAGGCACTTGAAATTGCAACTGAGTCGTAACCCAAAGCAGAGCAGCTTCATTATCTTCCCCTGTGGGATCCAGGGCACCCCAGGGGGAGCTGGGAGCAAGGATCCCCACTCAGATTTTAAGGTCAGAAGGGACCCATATGATCCTTTAGTTCTGCGTTCCTGCACAGCACAGGCCATAGAACCTCACCTGCCCACTTCTGCAACAAACCTCTGACCTGTGACTGAGTTATTAAAGTCCTCAAATCAGGGTTTAAAGACTTCAAGGTACAAAGAATCCACCAGCAAGTGAGCCATGCCCCATGCTACAGAGGATGGCAGAAAAAACACCAGACACTTTGCCAAGCTGCCCTGGGGGAAAATTCCTTCCCACCCCCAAATATGGTGATCAGTTAAACCCTGAGCATGTGGGCAAGACTCACCAGTCAGACACCCAAGCAAGAATTCTCTGTAATAACTCAGAACCCAGCCCATCAATGTCCCATCTCAGGCCATCGGCATATCCACTCATTTCCTCCCCACCTTGTGCTCCAAACCCTGCCATGTGGCTACCCCCGCCCCCCAGCCGGGTGTAACTGGACAGACAGGAGGCCCATGGGCTCGTACCATGGTGTCTCCTTTGTGGCCCAGCAAGGTGATGTTCAGGTATCTCTGGTTCCCCTCCTAGTTGCTCCCTTTGGAATGCTGGGGAGACTAGATGGTGGCCATTCTGCCAGGGAAGGCCACTCCCCTAGGGTAACGCCACTTTCTTTGTGTCTGGCAGTTCCCCAGACCCTACCAGTGAAAAGGAAGGCTGAGCCCTGCACCATCGGTCCCAGGAAGGAGGAGCCGCCCTGGGACGGACTCACCTTGAACAAATGCATTCTCATCGCCTCCTTTGTGGCACTGTTAAGCATGGGCTTCCAGGTGTTCCAAGGTGGGAGACTGCAGAACAGCGAGGCTGGGAGCAGTTTGTCCCCGGGGTGCTGGGCCGGGAGCCAGAACCCCGTTCTCACAGCCAGAGGGTTCAGGAGCGAGACAGAGTGGGGGTAGCTGGCGCTGCCCGTGCAGTGCACTCGGATTAGCGGTGCCACCTGAGTCCCAGTGTGCTCATTACACAGCAAGAGCCATCTTGGCCCCCAAGAGTTTACCGTCAAAACAGACGAGACCAGGGCAGGGGAAACAGTGAGCAAAGGGACTTGCCCAAGCTTGGAGAGCAGATTTGCAGCTGAGCTGGGTCTCCAGGCTCCTAGTCCAGTGGCCTACCCACTAGATCACACTGCCTCTCTCGTAGCAAACGAGAGGCCATTGGGCTGGCGCCTGTGGCGGCTGCAAAGTTCAGCTAAGGCAGTGGAAAGCAGAGATTCTGAGCAGTGTTGAAAGCAAGAAGCAAGTTGGTGCTGCCAGCCATGTGTGCTGGGCACTGTCCTGACGGGCTCCTTGCGTTAGCCCGGGATGAAGAGACAGGACCGCAGGAGTCATTTGGGGCTGGTTTGTCACTTGCTGGGGCTTAATCTCCTGTAGCAGAACTCTGTAAACCAGCACGTTCTGGATTTAACTGTGAACTGGAAAGACTGAGTGTGTAAATCAGATCTCTGCACAGGGGAACAACCCAGCTCCAGGCTCTAGAACAGCACGTACAGCTTGCCCCTTGCTGCTGCCCAGGTAGGAACACCCAGGACCCTGGAGCAGCATTTTCAGACAAAGCCCCACCAGCCATACTGAGGCATGGAAGTAAGGGGGGGGGGGGTCAGGATGGGCATCCGGAAATAGTGGAAAATAGTGAAAAAAAACACTGAAAATAGGGCCTGGCCTCACTTTGTGCCTCAGTTTCCACACTTCTAGGGCAAAGGATAATGACAGTTCCCTGTCTGTCTCCCAGGGCTTATCTACAGAGGGACACTCAGGAAAATTCATCCAAATTAACAAAAGGTGGAAATTTAAAGTGGATTCTTTAAATCACATTAAACCTCTGTGTGGATGCTCTTATTTAGATTTAATTCACTTTGGAATCAGGCCCGCAAAGTCAATTACTTTGGAAGTGCATTAAGGAAAATCAGTCTAAGGCTATTTTTTTCTGACTAAGAGTGGCCACACAGTGATGTACTGTGGATTAACTAATCTACTGTAAGAATTAATTTGGATTAATTTTCTGGAGTAGCCCATGTAGACAAGCTTCCATAAGGGGCGGGCTCTGTACTGCATTCTGAGAGCCCTGTATATTCTAGATCTAGAAACAAAATACCACAAGCTCTGCTCTACAGCAGCAAGTCCGTATTGTTCAGGCAGCTCTGGGTCAGGCGTTTGGTTTAGGTCTATTTCTAAGACACTCCCCATTGAAGTGTAACCAGCTCTGGGGTGGAAAGCAGCCACGTGTACCAGCACACAGGAACACTGCAGTCTGTCCCTTTGTGCGCTTCCAAAGGGCTGAACTTGCTCCCTCCTTCCCCATTCCTAGATGTCATTGATGTAGACGACGAGATTTTCGAAGGAGAGCTCAGACTGTGGGCCCAACCCAAGAGCAGTCTTCACGAGGACGGTGCCGGCCAGCAGGTAAGGCAAAGAGCTGCAGTGCGGGAGAGGCCTCAGAGACACCATTGGGTGCATGGGGTAGCAAAGGGGGGTTGTGTTCTGTGAGTCGTGTGCTGGGCGAGAGGCCGTGGCACATGGAGGCCATAGCAGCGAACCCCAGTTGGGGTTCATGCAGGAGGAGCTGGGGGGGTCATATGCCGTCCCCCCAGCAAACCAAAGCAAGTCAGCTATTGCATCACTGATGCGCAGAGTGTTCTGCACCCTGGACTGGGCCCTGACTCACATGTCCCATCCCGGTTGGGAGTGACGCCCAGGAGAAGGGCTGCAGGGCAGGCCCCCGGCCACCTGGGGCTCATTTGGGTGGAAGGAGCTGGGCCCGTCTCACCTCGTTGGGCCCAGTCCTGCAAAGCAAAGGTCCCTGCATCACTGGCGCACATGAGAGCTGAGGGCACTTTGCCCTGCCCGTGTCCCAGAACGAGGCCTGTCTCCAGGAAATGTCCAGCTGGTGGGAAGGAACGCGTGAGCCGAAGGCTGTGGTATTTGAGGCGTTGCCAGCAGGCCGCTGAGCCAGGTCACTGCTAGTGCGGATGAGCCCTTTCCAGCCCCGCTCGTATCAAGCAGCAGGCCCTGTCCTGCAGCCACTGTGCTCTGAGCTTGTCCGGCTGCTGCTTCACAGCTGAACTTGGTGGGTCTTCAGCCACTGCTGGGCAAGCCAGAGTTGGGCCAAATCTCTGTGTAAACTGGAGGGAGCCAGGGCAGGGGCCCGCACGGAATTGCAATTGTGTTTTTTAAGGATGGCCTTAGCGCCAACTGCTATGGCAATGGCTGGACAGACAGACGAGAGGCCTGGAGCCCGGGGCTGGCCCAGGACCCAATGGTAAGAGTCAGCGCTTTCCCTTGCAGGTGCAGCCGTGGTATTTCAAGAGCTGGCTTAGCTGGTTTGAAGACGCAGAAGAGGCTGAAGCCACGGTGGAAGGAACGCAGCCGGACTCACCAGCCAGGGCAGAGCTGAAAAGGGGCCAGGAGAAGCCGAGTGCCCTGGAGAAGAAGGAGGAGAAGCCCAGAGAAAGTCCAGTGGCTCAGCCCACAAGAGGCAGCAAGAAGGAGATGCAGCCCAAGGACAGACCCCCGGAGGGCAAGACCAGTAAGATCCCCAAGGTGCCCCCAGCAGGCTCTGACCAGGAGGAGGAGGAGGAGGAGGGAGAAGAGCAGCAACACAGCAGCAAGAGAGCCCGTGGGGAGGGGAAGGAGGGCAAGCACAGGGAGGGGAAGGAGCGGCCCAGGCGGGAGGAGGGGAAGGGCCGCCACCCCAAGCCCAAGTCGCTGTCCCAGAGGCCAGGCCGCAAGGAGCACAGGCATGATGGAAGCTGGAAGCAGGACTATAAACACAAAGGTGAGCACAAGAGCGGGAAGCCGTGGGAGCAGCACGTGTCCTCTGCCCACAAGGTCAAGGAAGGGAAGAGGCACGACTGAGAACCTGCCCCCTCGCCTCTGAGCATGCTCGGGCCACGGCGCTGAACACTACATCCGGGGCACCCAAATTCCCAGCCCCCCGGGACTCCAGCCTGAAGCTCTTCATCAGCCCAGAACCAGCCTTTCCTTTAATCCCTGAGAGAGATTTTCTGGCGATTGTTTTTTCCTCAGAGACAAATAGACATTGCTTGTTTGCCGAGCTCCCCGCTCATTAAAAAAGCCTGCCCTTGAGAGCTTTGTCCATGCTACAGTTACAGAGGAGACAGTGTGGTCTTGTGCCAAGCGCCATGAGCTAGGTAGCCGGAGAACCGAGTATGGTTCCCAGCTCGGCCACTGACTTGCTGGGTGCTGCTGGGCAAGTCGCGTACGGTCGTGGTCCCCTTGTGTTTGTTGACTGAGGATGATGTGACTTCTCTACGGCCCAGGGGAGCTGTGAGTTTGAGTCGGGAGAAGCTTGGAGATCCGCACATGGAGCCCAGGGTTAGTGCTGGATATCGCAGCTGGATTGGGGAACGCCAGCTGTTTGATGCACTTCCACCAGCCTCTGGTTCAGCTTTGGGCTCCCCCTGTGTCAGACTCCTAAAGGAGAGCTGAAAAAGGGCCAAGGGATGAGTTTGGCCTTTCTTGCTCCATGAGAGTTCCCCATTTCCCACCACACATATTTGTCTGCTTGTTTTTTAACCTTCAAAAGAATCAGACTGCCCAGGTTTTGCTGGAGAACTCTTTGGTGGGCTTGGATAGACAAAGAGCTTTCTTTGGGGCTCGCTGCTGTCAGTTTTTAACTCAGAGAGCTTTTCTCCCAACTGTTTATCAGGCATTTGAATTAAATGGGTGTGGATGAAAACAAACCAAAAGACAAAGGTTTTAACAGTCTGAATAAAAATCCCTTCCCTTGCCAGTTATTCAGGTTTCAGATTTTCATGGTGTCTGTGGTGATACAACCCCATTAGTTTTCCAATCAGCCATAGAGACTTCTAGGAAAATCTGAAGGTCCAATAGCCAAGCAGGTAGGTGGTAGGGTGGGAAACCTTCAAGCCTTCCAAGACAGGAGCAAAAAGGCACAACCCCCTATTTTCCCTGTGAGGCCCAAGTAAGTGGCCATTTTAATGTCTAGAAATGCAAGTGATGTGCAGCATTTTTCAATGCATTAGGAAGAACGGACAAAGCACTGCAGCCCCAAACAGCTGAGTTAAATAGTTTATTCTGACCTCGATTGGTTTAGCAAAACCGTCCTTTTTAATAATATATTAAACTGAATGTTTTAAAGCTTTGTATATGTCTGCGTGAATCTTTGCAATGACTGGAAACGGCCCCGCTTGCGCCCACCTGCAGCCTTTCAGTCATGGCAAAATCCTGCGTGGTTAAAATCAGAAGATGCCCTGTTAAACTGATGCCATGAGCCCAGGGCTGCTGTCCTTTCAGGCACTGGAAGCAGGATAGGGCCATTTGCCATCACAGAAGCCACCTTTGGCTCCCATCAGTTCTTATTGTCTCACAAAAGGAGGGGCCAGAATGGCTTGGCCAGGTTTCCCCGGCCTTGCAGGAGTGGTAAGGTGACTCCTTCCCGTGCTTGGCAGTGGCTTGAGGCGAAGTCGGTGCTGAGTGTTAAGAGAAGACACAGGGCTCCTAAGAACCAAGGAGGGGGAAGGACAAAATAGACTCCCATTGAAACCCCGGTGACTCTCTCTTACCGCAAAACAAATGAGGCACTTTAAAGACTAACTAATTTATTTTTCACATGAGCTTTCATGGGCCAAGTCCCACTTTGTCAGATGCCAGAGTGGAGAAAACTTACATTGAAATGGGAGTGAAAGATAAATCCTGTGATCACATCGCTTACAGCAGTTACTTGTATCAGGCACTTGAGTAAAGGCTGCGCTCGGGCTTTTTACAGCCCTCCTCCTAGTTTCACTCACTCTCGCTGTCCCAGCCGAGGTCTCAGCCCAAGAGAACCAAGTAGCACATCGGTAGCTCCTGGCCCATTCTCGTGGCTGTGCGGTACACGCCGTACGTTCCATGCAGGGGCGAGCTGAACACTGCACTATTCCCCACCCTACCCAGATGTGCAACGCACTGCGGGAACCTTCCCGTTACCGCCCAGCACGACGTAGCCTTCTGGTCTGCAGATCCCAGCTCAGTCACAGCCTCCCCTGCGCTTAGCACCACCAAGTACCATGAAGGCGGCAGGAGTTGTTCCGTGACTGCCTCCGTGGGCCCGTACGAACACACCACTGGAAGATGGGCTCAGACAAGAGGCCCTCGGCTTGGATCATCTGGGCACGGAGTCAGGCAGATATTTGGAACAGGGTCTGCGCACCTGCTCTCAGTGAGGCGACACTAGTGTTTAAGGCCCTTGCTGACGCGGGACATGTCCAGGCCAGGAGGGTAACAGGAGAATCTTGTGCTTCCCCGCAGCTGGGCAGCCAGCAAGGGAGGTATTTTCCTAGAGCGGCTGACCTCACTGAGTGTGGCTGGCATTTCCCATCAGTCCCCTTCTGTGGAAGGCCGTGATGTAATCACTGCTATGCTAGGCTCTCCCTCCGCTCCTCCCCAGGACAGATTCCCTCCAGCCCACTCCGCACCGAATGGTGAAAAAGAAAAGCGTAAACGGTGATAAATACCTGCACAGACAAGAATCAGGCAGGGAGAGGCCACGGCTGCACTGCCCATCACGGCCCCTCCACAGTCCATGTCTCGCAAACCCAAGGGGTCAGATTTGGCCCGTTGCTGCACGCTGGGTTCCAGCCACACGTCACTCACGTGGCCCCTGCCATCGTGGTCCTGGGGGGAGGAGAGGGAGGGCAGAGACGCTTGGGGCTGCAGTCAGCTTGCTGGAGTGCCACAGGCCCATGTAGCTACCAGGACCAGAGCCAACCAACGAGCCAGTACGCAGGGGAAAGGCGGCCGCAGAGCCCAGGCCACGGCCTCACGAAGGCCGCCAGGAAGAGCCGGGCCAGGCCGGGCCTCTCTACCGGCAGCCACACTCCTCCGCCACCAGATCGGGGAAGGAGGCGACCTTAAACCCCTCCGTGGTTACGAGGATGAAGTCCTTGCTGGAGTACTTGACCGGCACGCAGCAGGGGCTGCGCTGGAGGGGCGCGCCCCGCTCCTGCATCCCCAGCAGCAGCACGGTGTGGGTGGAGTGGTTGGAGATGCGGGTGGAGAGCGGGAGCTTGCAGGGGCCCTCGCAGTTGTTGGCGGCGTATCTCTTGGGGATGATGAGGAAATTCTCGTAGTAGAGGTCGACCATCAGCTCCTGCAGCCGGCAGTAGGCCTGGGGCCTGGCGCTACGGTTCTGCCGGGACACCTTCCTCTCCTCCTGCCAGTGGGCGCGCACTGTCTGCAGGGCTTTGAGGAGCAGCAGCGTGCGCAGCTTCCTGGGGCCAGGAGGCAACCCCGTGACGTCACTGCTGCCGGGCCCCGGGGGGTAATAGCAGAAAGCCAGGAGATGCTGGAAGAGCCCCACGTTGGCCTGAAAGGCCGGGATCTCCCTCAGCTCCTGGATGACGGCCTGGAGTTTCTCCAGGAGCAGCTGCAACAGACTGCCTTCCAGCCGCCAGTGCCCGAATTGCCGCTCCAGCAGGGCCTGGCTGTTCGGGGGGAAGAGGAGCACCAGGGGCTCCTCCGACTGCACCAGCTGCTCCAGGGTCGCCCCCTCCGACAGGTTGAGCGGCTGGTGAGGCAGCGTCTCCATCGTCTTGACATCCAGCCGGTGGTGCGGCTCAGAGGCAGTGGGCGACTCCCCCGAGGGGCTCAGGACCCTGCTGACGAACCAGGTCAGGCTGCCCAGGAACTGACCGGGGCGGCCAGGCGCTGGGGATGAAGCATTCAGAGCCGGATCCTCGGCGCCATCATCTGGGGCCAAGCTGTTAGGGTGGCACAAAGTGGGTCACAAAGGGTCCTGGGAATATCCTGTGATGGGCAACAGCCCAATCAAAGGCCCCTGGGTCCCTTTCCCCCATCGAGTCCAGCTCCACCCCCACAATAGGTACAGGCGTTTCCCTCTCCCATGGGGTCCAGCCCCCACTCCCACCGTGGGTACAGGGCGTTTCCCTCCTCATGGCCCAGCCCCCACCCAGTGGTAAGGCACCTGACCACAGGCCTGACGCTGCCCACCCAGTCTCTGTTTTATGAGGTTCTGGGGGCTTGGCCCCTAACTCAGGGCACTGCAGAGCGCTGGCTGCCTGGCTCGCTCTCCTTGCACCCCAGGCCCCTAGTGGGCTCTGGACAGGGAGGGTTCCCATGTGGCTTTCTTCCTGCCCCGACAGGGCTCAGCGCTGGTGAGCTGGAGCAGGGAGGGCTGTAGCCCGGAGCAGGTGCAGTGTCCCGCGAGCCCCATCTGCAGGGCTCACTCTCCCCTTGGGCTCTGCGCTGCCCACTGGAGCGCCCATGGGCCGTAGGCAGAGGAGAACTTGCCATGTGGACGCCCGTCTCCCAAGAACAAGACTGAGACCCACTCAACTCATTTCACAGGGACATGCTACACTCAGACCTGCGGGCGGTCCCTCCCCCAAGCCATCGGCCCCGCGCTCCCCTCGTCTTCAGAAGTTCCCTCGGCATTTGAGCGGGCTGCCCCAACTGCAGAGCCCCGGACATGGAGAACAGCCCAGAAAGGACCAGCCTGCCGGGACGCTGCCCTCATGTTCTCGACCCACAAGGTCCTGCCGTGCCCAGCACACGCTCTGCTCCCACGGCAGATATTTGGCCTGGCTCAGTTCTAACCCTACGGGCCCACAAACACGTCCATGGCCCAGTTATCTGGGACCACGTGGCCCCATGGGCACAGCAGGGGCACTCGGCCAGGTGGGAGTGATGGGTGCTCCCTCCCCTCCATCTCATTTCAGTCCCAAAAGCCTGCGCACCTGGGCTGTGGGTACGGGGCCGTCTCCACCACACCGCCCGCGGGGAGGAAGGAAGAGGGCACCAAGGCTTCCTCGCATCGCGGCGTCACCAGCAGGAGCAAGGCTGGCGTCATGCGGGTGAAACGCTTCTCGTCGGTGCCAAAGAGCAGCTGCTGGGCCTCCTCGGGGGGCAGGAGGGAGCCTGGCGGGACGTGGAGAGGATGCAGAAAGGGGATAAACAGCAACAAGATGCCCCCTTCCCACAAAGGGCTTGGAGCCGTCCCCAGATCCCCACCGAGCCGCTCAGCTGGAGCCCACCATCGTCCCACCTCACACGTAGATTTTAAAGGTCACCCCGGGGCATGAAAAGAACCCTGCGCTAACCCCTAGGCCACACTGCCAATCCAGATAACTCCTGTGTTTGCCTATGGGGCCAGTCAGCAGCAGCTACTTTGGCCAGCATGCCTCCCCCCTCTGGCGCTTGAGACCCCAATGGGCTTTAGGGCCCCTACCCCACCCGTTCTGAAGAGCTGTGGGCTGCCCAGGGTGCCCCCCCAACCCGCAGTACCTCCGTCGCCGTGACGCCAGATTGCCAAGGACACATCAAAGCTCAGGTGCTTGTGCGTGTAGTTGGCCGACGCCACCGAGGCCCCGAGCAGCAGGTAGCGGGTGTCCCTGGATAGGCAGAGAGCCTGGAGAGAGAGCAGAGACGCGGGAGGCCTTTCAGAGAGAGGGTGAGACAGAGGAGAGCTGCAGGGATAGGCAAGGCACGTCTCAGGGAGCTAGAAATGCTAGACGGGAAGAACCAGTCTGCCACGGTGCATCACAGGTGATTCCAGGAAGCAATGAGCAAAATGGGCCACAAGGAGCTGGTGGGCTTTCTGCCCACTCAGGACAGCCCTGAGACCCAGAACAGCTGGGAGGAAGATTTCCACTCCCTGCCGACCTGAGATGATTTCTCCAATTGCTGGCAGATCCAAGGGGTGCCCCCCACACCCCATCACAAGCCAGCCAACCCTAGCAGTACTGAGCAGAGCCCACCGGGCCTGGGACTCCGTCGATTTAAAGAAACAAAAAGGTGCCACCCCGCAAGGGGTTCTGCAGCCGACTGGACCACAGAGCCCTGAAGGCGAGCGGCTGTCTCCTTCAGTTGTGGGCAGCTGCGTGTGGGAAGAGCCGGAGCAGCATTTCAGTTGGCCCAGGGTGCGCGGTGTGTGTCTCAAGGGTGCACACTCGTAGCAACATGCCTGCTTCTGACAGGGGCAGACCACAGCACTCCTGCCTTCCCCAACCCACGCCAAATCCTACAGTCAAAGGTAGCTGTACCAGAGGAAGGGCTGTGGGGTTTGGCTGGACACTGCCTGAGCACCCTTAGCAGTCTCTAGTTCCTCCCCGTGGTTCAGCCTCAAACACGCTCAGTTTCCGTGTGCCACGAGGATCCACCCAGCTGCAAACTTCCTCTGGGAGCTGAACCCCAGCAGTGCACGGGGCTCACTCTCCTGGAGCAGAATCAGCCCTGACAGGTGCATGGCCACATTTGTGTTAGCGGGATAAGCAAATCCCAGACGTGCCAAGAGAAGACGCCTAGGTGAGCGGTTTTAATATTCCTATGGGTGGCTCCTGCAAATAAGGGAGATGGCAAAGGTGCGTCTGCAGGGAACGTTGCCCCAATCACGCCCTTCTCCTCCTGCAGAATTGCTCGCTGAAAGCACTTGAGAAATCTGGCCGCTTATTTTAGTGCCCGCATGGCAGCTGAGCAAAATCTGACCCTTCTTGGGCATGTCTGCTCTGAAAAATGAGTTTAAAATGGCACGACCTCATTCAACAGCTCTTTTCCGGGTGTCTCAGAGCCCACGCAGCCCAGCTCTAGGAGAGGGCCCTGGCATCTAGTCCCTCTTGTGCATCAGCCATGGACTTGTTCACTGGATTCCCTTTGCATGGCCAAATTTAGCCTTGGGTTTCTCCTGGCCAATCCTTCCATCACCGAGGACAGAATGTGACCCGCAGGCTCTTCTCACAGGTGATGAGCCAGGTGTGCAAAGGAAGGGGAGAGTCATTTGTGAGTCTCGGAGTACATCTGCGCTGCAAATGGCAGCCCGCAGCAGCGAGTCTGAGTCCAGCTCAACAAACGGGGTGGGGGCTTGTGGGGCTCACGTTCCAGCCCTGAAACAGGTGTGTAGACTTTGAAGCCAGGTTCAAAGCCTGAACGTTTACACAGCTACTGGGGTCTGGTGCTCCGGTACTCAGAGCCCAGCTGGAGCCTGCAGGTGTAACTCAGATTAACGATGCGGCTTTGTCTCCCTCTAGTGGGGACAGCACGTATGGACATCTGAGTTTGCGGCAGCCTCTCTGCGCCAGCAGAGTTGGTCCCAGCTCATGCACTGATCTAGAGGCAAGGATGGCCCAGCCAGGGCTGTCATTATGAGCTGTGTGACATGAACACATCGGATCCAGTCCACACAGAGCCCTGGGGGGCCGTTTTACCGTCGGCCGTCAGAGCAGAGCCGCACAGAGCTCACGCACCTCGATGCGTTTTAGCAGAAGATTCATGTAAAATCAGAGAAAACAGCTGAGCAGCAAACAGGGTTAATGCATCTGCCCCGTTCCTTAGTTACACAGGTTGCCTCAGCTGGGGAGACACCCTTCCCAGGGGTTACCCTGCTTCTTCTTTGCTGGGCACAGCCTGGTACATCAACATGAGGAGGGTTTGGGGCATGGTGGTGCTGTCAGGCGAGTGGGTGATGGATTGAGAGTGAGCGACCCCCAGAATGGAAGCTAGTCGCTGTCTTCCTCATCAAGAGCATGGGAGAGAGTCTGGGGCAGAGAGAGATCCCTGTCCGTCTGTCTTGCCCCCAGGACTCAGTTTGGATGATGGGATAAGAGCACCACCTACAGGAATGCGTCGAATCGCCGCTTGCTACTCATCCGTCATGAGGGACCCTCAGAAGAGAATCCATGGAGGTGATAGGGGAGGGCTGCCCACCATCACGGCCCAAAATGAAGTTGTTACAATGCAGCAAGGGGATCTGTGCAAACGAAAGTGATGTGCGTATTTGGTCGGTAGCCTGTGTCAGGTCCTAATCCAGCTCCTAGCACATGGGAGCCATGCAGCAAAAAACCCTTCACAGCAGGGGCTACTTGGCTTCCTTCCTAGCAGCAGAGAACCAAGGACTGACTGGGCGCGGAGGCTGAGCTCAGTGGCCTAGCTCCAGGCATGTTGGGGGGTGGGCATGCCCTGCGACTGCTCAGCAGTGGGGCACCGAGAAAGCCAGCAGGCGGAAGGAAGCCTTGGGCAGTGACTTACCTGCTTCTGGTGCAGCCCTTCTCCTGCCGCCAGGAGCTTCTCTCTCGCTTTGCTACCCTTCCTTTCCCTGCTTCCAGGGTAAAACACCAGCGAGGCAAACTGGATCTTTCCAAGCGACCGCCCCACGTCCTCTTGAAAAAGCAGCTTAAACCTGAGCTTTGTCTCAGCATCCCACTTCACTGCCAGAGAAAGACCAACACACAGCATGACTCGCTTGCTGGTAAACGGAAATACTCCTTTAACAAGCAGCTAATCTGTGGAACTCCTGGACGCAAGGTATCAGAAGCCAAGCGTCTCAGGCGACACCAAGAAAAGGATTAGGCAGACCGTGAGAATGAATGAGGAATCCACAGCTGCACTAGCGAAGAAAAAAAACCACGAGTTATAAACCTTCCTGCTACAGGGCATAAAACAATTGTTAAGACAAAATTTCCTCTACAGGCAGGTTATTCTGTGACCACCCACTGCAGGGAGTGCACCGTCCCCTGAAGCAGCTGTTCTTGGCCACTGGTGGAGGCAGGATAATGAGCTAGGTGGAGCCCTGGTCTGAAACTCCACTCCTTTGGTTTCAGTCACAGAGCAGGGCTGCCGAAAGGATCTACCCCACCCTTGCCATGATGGATGCACACGGGCTTGCTGGTAGGAGGTAGGTGCGATGGCCCGGTCACCGCATGGAATTTCAGGGCATTTTTGCCTCCTGCTCCTGTTCCAAGCCGAGATCAGGCCAGGCACCACTTTAACAAACCCCAGCTATTTCCACGCATTGCCCCTTCCTGCCCTTTCCGTGTGCCTCTGGGCTCAGTGGGATATCCATTCAGGGCCGTCCCCTCGCTGTACACTCCGTCCAGTCTGAACCTCTCAGTCACACCAAAGACAGAATCCAGACCCTCCGGCTTCACAAGCCAGACTGCCACTTAAACAAAAGGGAAATCACTTTCCGTGTTATTTTTAGGGCCTAACACACGCTGCAGTTCTGAGTCTCTCCAGTAGAGAGCAGACGAGACACACTCCACCCTGCCCCTGTTCATTTCCCCTACTGAAACCGTCCCCTTGTTCAAACTCTCATCTGTCTAGTTTCTTTTCTCCAGGCTCTCACTCGTCCTGCTCTTTGACCCCTGGTGCCCCTCCTGAGATGTCTCTCAGCACCCATAGCAGCAGGCTGGATAAGTGTGTGTGTGGCCTCCTGAAATCTGTCACAGCAGGATGCTTTTCAAGGAGACAGGATAAGGCACTTGGGGGACATCACAGTTGCATTCTCTGGCAGAAGCGGTTCCGGTAACAAGCTGTTCTTAGTTGTCTGACCACTGAGTCCTGTGGGGCCCCCCACCGATTTATTTATATAGGAAGTTCCTACAAAGCAGGGGGAGGTCTTAATGAGGAAGTCACTCAAAGAGCTCCAAGCTACTGAGCAAGGTGAATTGCTCAGCCCAACACTAACCAGAGCTGGCGAAAATGTTTGTCCTGAATCAGAAGCTCCTGCCTGTTCCAAGGCAGGGAGCAGCGAGCTGGAGTTTGGAATGGGAGGGGCAACACCTGCATCAGAACGGCAGCCCCGCGTCAGCCCAATGCTCCATGTACCCAGCGTCTTGGTACTCATGCCAGATGCTTCAGAAAGAGTGAACAGAACAGGGCAATTTATCAATTGATCTATCTTCCGTCATTCAATCCCACAAACCCAAAGACCCTGTCTCTTCCCAGGGCAAATTCCCATGGGGCAAGGAGTAGCACACAGGCGATCTAGGACAATTCGTCTCCCCACTCTGTGCTTCACTTTCCCATCTGTAAAGAGAGGCGGATCCACCTTGAGAAGCTCTGAAATCCATGGGCGGGTGCAGCTGAACAGACAGTTTGCTGCTCAGAGCCATGGCTACTGGGATGGTAAAATGGGAGTTGCTCTGATCGGAGTCTATGGCTCCTGGGTCGCCTGACTGCCCCGCAATGAGCTGAGCACCTAACGTTGGCAGCTAACAGATTTGCTTCCAGGGAGCTACCTGGGAGGGAGAGTTACAGAGTCTTTCCCTGCCAAGCCCATGGCCAGGCAGGGACATTAGCAACTGCAAATTACAATCCACCTGTTCGTGTTAGTTGATAACCGCACTGTAAAGTAGTCACCCCATGAAATCCACTCCTCTTTTGCTAACCACCTTAGGAAGCAGTGGAAGGATTGGCTGGGCTATGGAGACAGCTCCTGCCCATAGGCCCCTCTGCACTGGACTGAGGTGGGCTGGTAGCGTTAGCAAGAAGGCACAATAGACTTCCTTTTGTCTCGACCAGAGCAGAAGGCGGCAGACATCCAAGCCAGGCACAGATCCTGCAGAAGCAAGATTCTGTGTCAGTGTCATGGCTGCTGCATGGCCAGTCATCTAAACTGGGATTTTCACTGGGAGCAGACCTCCCCCAGCTCCCACTCTCCTTGTGAGGGAATAGAATTATCCCCATTTTACAAATGGGGAAACTGAGGCACAGGGCAGGGATTCAGTTTGCCCAAGTTCAAAGCCCGTAGTGCACAGACCTTTTGTTTTGTGTTTGTACAGCACCTAGCACAAGGGGAGGGGAACCTCATGTCCACTACCACAATACAAATAAGTAGCGAGTGAGCAGCAAGTCAGGAATAAAATCCAAATCTATCGGCACCTAGATCCCTGCTGTAGCCACTAGGCAGTGCTCCCTCAAGAGATACTCCTCACACTCTCTTTTATGCCTTCAAAACCCTGGAATGTGCTCACCGGAGACCTGAGCAGCAGGTGACTTGTCAGTAGCCTATTCCCATTTTACAGATGTGGAAACTGAGTTTCACAGAACCTAAGACGAAAAACATTTAGAAACAGCCAATGATCGGGGGTGCCTCAGTGGATGGGTACCCAATGTGGGCTAAGTGACGTGCGCTGTTGAATCCAGCCAGGAGCTCAGCTACAGGGGTGACAGGTGTGATAATTCTGGAGAGATCAGCGCACAACCTGTGTGCCCTCTGGTATGAGCAGGTGTGCCATGGAATTCTTTGAAAAACCACTCGAAGAGTTCTGGATTGGCTCATGAATATTCATGAGTTCATTTGGAGACTATATGGTGGTGTGCCTCCAAATAATAAAAGGCATCGAGGTGTGCCACGGCAGAGAAAAGGTTGGAAAACCCCTGCACTAGAGCAGGCGTCAGCGCCAAGACTAAATTGAACAGATCCTGCCTCCCAGGCCCCTGTTCAGTCCAGTAAACCGCAGGGTTCGTAAGCTTGGTTTCGTGAGAACACCCTTAACAACTGTGCATTACTTGAGAAAAATGACTAGGGAGAACTAGCAAATGAAAATGATAATGCAGCAAAATATGACTGAATGCTTAGGGGACACAATTTTGCTACATTGAGGAGCAAATTTGTTTTCACTAAAAAAAATTCAAAAAATGCTTATCAAGAAAAGCTGTTTCGCAGGCCAGGGAATGCTTGCCCAGTCCTGAACTAACTTGGATTATTCAGAGCCACACGCATTAAAACAACTGTCCTGGGGACACTGTTAGGTATCATGGTTTCTCTCACCCAATAAGCCCAAGATTTCTTTTTGTCTGAGAACAGCAAAACAAAGCAATGCTTTAGGATGAACTGGGGGCACTGCTGACCCGGCCCAGCACTCTTCAGCTGGTTCAAATCCAGTCCAGGACAAGAGTTTTCAACAGGCAAGTCAGCAAAAACCTAGCTCCTCGACTGGCTGCCGTCGCACAAGCAGGCTCCGCAGAGAGGCCGAAAGCTTAGATATGCCGTGGTGTCTGAATTCCCTTTCCATCCCTGGAAATGAGCTGTCTGGCTCAGGAGAGAAACAAAGTGAGGGAATGCCAACATAGCAGCTGTGTATGACTACACTCATTTCCAAACCAGAAAGGACCATTAGGATCATCTCAGATGACCACTTGCGTGACAGACACCAGAGAATTGTAGTGATTCCTGCCCCAAGCACATCGCTTTTAGACAGGGACGTCCGCTCTTTATTAAAAGACTGAACACACACAGAGTTTGCAGGGCTGGCAAGCCAGCACCAAGTGTTATACATTTAAATATGCCGTGGGCTGGTGGGTGGGTGTAGGGAGGTGGGGAGAAGGTTAATTCAGCTAGCATAATTCTCAGCCAGATCAAAACCCTGCCCGTGGTAGAACACAGCTGGTCAGGGATCCCTCAGGCACAGCTGTGACTCCCACGGCCAGACACTGATTTAAGAGAGTCCGTGTTGCCCTTTCCTCACTCCCACCCCAGGTAAACATGAAAGGCCGCTACACCTGGACAAATCCATTCACGTTTCCCTGCATAAAAGTCCTCACGCCATCCACTGCCCAGAGGGAACTGTGGGGTTTCCAGGTTCCACACAGGCAAGCATACCTGAGTCCTTGCTGCCAAGAATGGGGTTGGAGATGTTACATGGGAGATTGGCACTACTGGGGAAAGAACAAACGCGTATTGTTCTCAGCAATCGGCTCTCTCAAGGATTTCATGCCCCCCCCGCGAGGATAGGAAGAGCACAGGGTCTGAACGGGGTCACTGCTAGGAACCGTGTAAGAACCTTGTTACCCCTTCACCGTTTGGTGCATACCCTCTCTTTTCCAGACAGATCATTGTCTAAACTTATCCTTTAGAATTCACCGAAAATATCGGGGAGCAAGGGAGACGGCCCATCAGGGCCAGGAGGCAAGCAGGGCGTCCTGTCCAGAGGAAGCAGGCGTGATGGAATCCATTAACCGAGCAGTGCTGGAAGTCACAGCAACAGATGGGGGCTTTGGGGGGTGGATGGGGACAGGCACACACACTTGAGGTTCTCACCACCATCAGAAATGTGGTGTGCAAAGCAGTATTAGGTTTTTAATGCCACACTTATAAACAGGGTGGCTAAGCTTCTCTTAGCTGACTTTCTAGGATTTAACAACGCACGTACCTTCCTCGAGATGCAGCACAAGGAATCTGTTCTCCCCTGGCTCAGCCAAATGAGCATGGAGGTGTTTCAGAGACAGAAGGGCAGCATGCCCCACCCCAGAAGGGCAAATCCCAAAGGTTTCCAGTTGGCCTTCATCCCAGCTGGAATGTCTCACCTCCTTGAGAAAATTGCTTTCATAGCTGGTAAGGACACCCACAACTTCCAAGTGACTCTGGCCCAGGCTGTTCCTCCTGCCCATTTTCACTGTGCACACTGGCCCTTCTAGCCCACCAATGGGCCAAGGGTGGAGGCTGGAATCTAAGCCTAGATCTGGGGAAACTTCTACCTCCTCAGAGTTGAGCTGCTGGCATTTTGCTCCATTGGAATCACCTCCTGGATTGCTGTGCTTCAAGACAAGATGGATACCAGCTGTGGCCTTGGACTTCTGTGCCATGAAGTTGGGTTCTGGTCCTTCATACGTGCTCTCATCTTCCCTGTCCCTCTGCTCCTCACCATGTTCCAACTCCTTTGAAAAGGCTCTTTCCAGTTCTTTAGCAGGTGAGAGTCCTCCCACATCGCGGTCGTTTCTAGGCAGAGCAGTAGATGGGAGGAGCAGCACGAAGCACTGGAAAGCCACACGAAGCGTGGGCCTCATGTTCCAGCTCCAAGCGGCTCCAAACTCAGAGACTAGCGTTGCTCAAGTGCACCCTTCGAAACACTTATGTAAGGGGAGGACTGCATCTCCCTTTAAAACAAAGCGACCTTGAGTTGACAACACACAACACACCTCCCTGGAGAAAATTCAGAGGCCAGTGTGCTATACTGGAGGGAGGGCCGATCCAAAGGCGTTTCTGTTCTATTTTTGGCTTTGCTTGGAGATGTTATAAAATTAAAACTGTTTGCCTTATTTGTAGGGATGCGTGTCCTTGACTTAAGATGTTTCTAAAGTTGGGGGGGAAACGGGGGGAGAAAGAAGAACCTGTCTGTACTTGAAGCTTCACTGGGATTGGCAGACATTCCTCTTAGAAGCTGAAACATCCAGAGGGAGGAATCAGTTTGAAATGGGTACAAGTAGGGGTAATAGGAAGAAATTCAGAGAGACCAAATAGCTCCCTTGATTACGGGGAGCACCAGCTCTTCCATTCAGCAGACAGTTCAGAGAGATCATCTCAGGGAAACTCACATCCTGGTCCAGTGCCTCCCAAAAAAGTCAAGGTTTGGGTCTCAAAGTATTTCATTCTGCAGCAGCATCAGGAAGGGATCTCCCCAGAGAAGTAATGGAAACCTTGAGACAAAAACTGGGTTAGATAATAGGAAACAATGCTGCAATAGCCCTTCCCTCTATGCCATAAGAGCTGCTAGGGACTTCTCCTTTTCTACCTTCTCTTACACCAAACGGCTAGTGCTGATCACCAAATCTAGGCCATGAAAATGTGATGCCCCTCGGTCCTCAAAAGCAAGTTCAACACACGGCCAGACCTTTCTGTTGGTTCACAGGTCTGGAAATAGATCAGAGGGTTATTTGCTCAGCGTTCTCGTCTGCGGTGAGACTCACAGGTGATAGCATCTCCAGTCCAGCTCAGGATAAGATACTTCAACCTGATAGCCTGTGTGACTTGTATCTGGGTCTCTTCAGGGTACAGGCTGAGCACCAGCTTATCTTAAGAAAAATCTCTCTTGCTGCTGTTCCACAAGTTCTAGTTACACAATTAGTTAATTTTCATTTTTAAAAATACTAGTTTGTGGCTTTGTCCATTTAGAAATTCTACTTTACACGGACCTTGTCCACACCTGACACAAACCATAATTTGCAGACAGAATTATATATAGCCGCTGCACTGGGTAAATAAGATGCAAGAGACAGCCTGCAGGGCAAGAATCCACTTCTGTCAAAAGACAGATTAGATACATATGGCCAGATTCAAACAGCAAAATAAATACTATTGCACTCCAGACAATGGGAGCTGGACCAGCTTAGACCAGCTCTGATGGACCACACTGTGCATGATCAGTGTAAGAACAATTTCTGGAGCGGATGAGACAGTGAGAGGAAGTCATCTGTCATGGAATCCCAGAAAGGTTTCCTAGGGGCGGGAAGAAGGGTGTCACCGTAAGTGATAACGTGAGTATGCAACAGTTCCTGAATGCAATGATAAGAACATAAGAAAGGCCGTACTGGGTCAGACCAGAGGTCCATCTAGCCCAGTATCTGTCTACCGACAGTGGCCAGTGCCAGGTGCCCGAGGGAGTGAACCCAACAGGCAATGATCAAGTGATCACTCTCCTGCCATCCGTCTCCATCCTCTGATAAGCAGAGGCTAGGGACACTATTCTTAACCCCTTTCTGGCTAATAGCCATTTATGGACTTAGCCCCCATGAACTTATCCAGTTCCCTTTTAAATATTGTTATAGTCCCAGCCTTCACAACCTCCTCAGGTAAGGAGTTCCACAAGTTGACTGTGCGTTGTGTGAAGAAGAACTTCCTTTTATTTGTTTTGAACCTGCTACCTATCAGTTTCATTTGGTGACCCCTGGTTCTTGTATTATGGGAGTATTTAAACAACTTTTCCTTGTCCACTTTTTCCACATCCGTCATAATTTTATATACTTCTATCATGTCCCCCCTCAGTCTCCTCTTTTCCAAGCTGAAGAGGCCCAGCCTTTTCAATCGTTCCTCATACGAGGCACTCTCCAAACCCCTAATCATTTTAGTTGCCCTTTTCTGAACCTTTTGATCCCCTTGCTAAGCAAAAACAACATAGGGAGATGCATCGTGTTGGAGCACGAGACTGAGCTGATGTTACTTCAAGCAAGTTTAATTCATAATTGCTTCAGCTATACTTGAGATTTCTAGGACATCCTAGTCATTTTCCCACTGACTGGGTTATAACGTCTAAGATAAACCACCAAGGACAGCAAGATTGACAATGCTTTCCAATCTACTCATTCTCTTGGCTCGTTTAATACTACTAACGAAGATACAGGCAAAGTTCTTCACCCAAAGAGACAGACATGAATGCAGAAAACAATGTAGAAAGTCTTTTAATGAACCGACTGGATTCAGGCAAAGCTATTGGCTTAGAAAAAGGACAAAGATTTTCCGCTGCACCAATAATGGTGCATAAACACACACAAATCAAAGGAGTCCACTGGGAAAAGAGTCCAGGAGCTTTTCAGTTGGAAGGAGGCGGAGGGGGGATAGTTCCTGGCCCCTCTGTGGGAAGAGGTGGTCTCATCATGGGGGGCAGAGGAGCAGGGGGATGTACCCCAGGAGCAGGTGGCAGCTGAGGTGGTGCTGGGGGCGGCACAGGTCCAGAGGGAGGCATGGGTGGTAAGGTGATGCCTCCAGGAGGAGGAGGTGGCAGTGTGTCTGGCAGAGGTGGTCGTGGGGGCATGCCATTCATCAGTGGGGGTGGTGGCGGCCTCTTCACAGCTGGGGGTCCAGGGGGGATGCTCTGGGGAGCTGGGGGCTTCTCCATCTTGAAATGAAACTGAAGGAAAAACTAGGGCAAAAAACAGGAACATGTAAATCAACACAACAGCTTGGGAACCTCACAAGGGGGCTGCCCTGCCATGTTCTCTCCCAGTACCCCAAGAAACATCGTTAAATATAACATTTCAGTGTTTAATGCTTTCCGTTCCAGGTGTCCGATCACATCATACTCAGCCACTGACTCTGCCAACAGACAATCCCTGGGCTTGCACCAAACAGTCCCACTTCTCATTCTAAAGACTCCAAAACACGCTCTTTGGGGTCTGAGCAATCAACTTAACCTCCAAGCTCTGTTCACATCACCCCATCTCTGCTATGATGCACCCGGCCCTCTCATGGATACACAGCGCTGCACACGTCGCCACACCCAGTAACTGGAACGGTGTTACTATTTACTAGTCCCTTGGTGCTGTGCTGCTGTTAATCAGTTCTACCCGTGGACCAGCTTCTGAGACTGCAGCCATTCAGGAAGGATTTCCTGGGTACACATCCATATCTCAGCGTCATGTTTTATTTTTAAGTGAACTTGGTGTTGTTGACAGCCCTGAAGATTGAAATTCTTTAGAGCAATAACTCTACAACCTTCCCCAAAATGCACTTCATCATGACCCAGAGGGCCCCCTTCTATGAGTCCAAAAGGATTTTCGTCATAATGACCCATTCAAATCTCCATCTCCCGGCTGAGAATGCCGAGAAGGCAGCTTACTGAAACTGTGGGCATTTGCATTGTGGACACCTGGCCCTTTAGTAACTCAGAGGAGCCAAAGAAGTTCATGTCACAGGCCAAAGACCCATTAGACAGAAAATAGAGGTGCACAGGCTCAAGGAAAGAAGAACTCCAGCACACACAAGGTCTGAGCACCCAGTGTCCTCAGGAAATTGGATGAATGTGATTAATCAGCCAGACCCATCACCAAGCATTCAAGTATTGGTAACCAACGCCTATGCTTCCACACTGCTGCC
This sequence comes from Pelusios castaneus, assembly GCA_007922175.1. Taxonomy (NCBI): domain Eukaryota; kingdom Metazoa; phylum Chordata; order Testudines; family Pelomedusidae; genus Pelusios; species Pelusios castaneus. The sequence continues at coordinate 2,990,218 of ML685913.1, read as the reverse complement.
CTTCACCTCCCATTCTCTTTTCATTTCCTTGCAAAGAAGTGAGATAAGCGAGCCCCTGTTACCTGCTTGGTTTCTCTGTTCCAGTGGGTCCAAAACTTGCCTTCGGCTTTGTCAATTTCCCTGCTTGGCACCTGTAAGAAAAGGAGTAAAGAGCCATTATTAGCAGCACCAGATTAGCTCTCTGGCTTTTTTTTTTTTTTTTAAGCACCGTAGCTGCAAGATAAAACACAGCTACTCTAGGCTTTTGTGAATAGTTGAATAGACAGAGGAGGAACTAAGTCACTTTCATATCTATCAAGGGCAAACGTATCGAGAGAAAACGGCTCCTCTTCATATCTGTACAAAGCGGGCTCATGAGCAGAGCCCAGAGGGCTACTGTGTGCGAGAGGCAGGGAATTCCTCAGCTCTACAGATAGCCTGGTTTTCACGCTCTCAGACAGATGCCTCTATTGATCCAAAGGGTGACCCAGGAATCTCCGCTTGCCCCCCTCTTTCAACACTTCCAGGCAAGCACCTCACCCACAAAGGCTCAATGGAACAAGTCTGCACTGCTCTTCATTCCCACTGAGTGCAACAAGTGCAGAGAATGCATAAGGTGGGGGAGATCAATGTGCAGAATAGGCTAGGTCGGGGGTTCCTAACCTGTGGCCCGCAGGGCTTTTTGAACTGGCCCGCGCCCCACTGGTTGGGAGCCAGGCCGCAGCCACCCACCTCCCTCTCCCAGCCAGTCAGCAGAGGCAGGGGACTCTAGCGAGGAGGGAGGGAGGCGCCGGCCAGCCAGGAGCAGAGCTGGGAGAGAGTCAGCTGGGCCAGCACTGCCCAGGTGAGGGCCGGTGGGGGTGCCCTGTCCCAGTTCCCAAGCGGGGCAGGACACCCTGGGGGAGGGACCCAGACCGGAGCCGGCCCACAGGAAGCACTGCGCTGGGGCCAGTTTGGGCTGTTCAGGGCCTGGCGCTGCCACCCATACACTGCGTCTACACTTGAAAATTAAGTCGACTTAATTACCCTACGTCTACACTACAGTTTCCTTAAGTCGATTTAAGCTGCTGCTTAAGTTGACTTAAGGAAATTCAAAGTCGACTTTATAACACCTGGTATAAACTCGACTTTGAGGCTTAGGTCGACTATTTAACTCGACTTAAGCCAGTGTAAGGCTTAAGTTGACTTAAGCCAGTGGGAAGCCCCTAAACAGCCGGAGCGCGGCACCGGCTGGGGCTCCCTCCTAGCTGGGACCAAGAGGTCCTGACAAAGGCAGCCCCAGGCTCCCTCCTAGCCAGACCAAGCGGTTGCGGCCAGGAGAGAGCACGGGTCTCCCGCGCTCCCTCCTGGTCAGGACCGCAGGGTCCCAGCTAGGAGGGAGCGTGGGGCTCCCTTCTCCCCAAGAC
>ML685913.1:2922152-2988433 GCA_007922175.1 Pelusios castaneus | reverse complement strand
GGTCCCTTCTTGCCAGGATCCCTGCTCCAGCTGCCCGCTGCTGAGCAGCTGGAGCGCGGGTCCCAGCCCACACTCCAACTGCTGAGCAGCTGGCAGCTGGAGCACGGGACTCCGGCTCTTCCTCCTGGCCCGGACCACTTGGGTCCAGGGAAGTTGTCCCCGGGACCCGAGTGGTCCAGGCTAGGAGGGTTCCCTTCTGCCCAGGACGTGGGAAGTCCTGAGCAGAAGAGAGCTGAGTGGTCCAGGGCAGGGGCTTGCTGCCCCGGGGAGAGCTAGCCCCATGCGGGGCTGGCTCTCCCTGGACTGAACAAGTCGACTTAGAGAGTCCAGTGTGGACTCTCTAAGTCGACTTAATAAGGTCGACTTAAAAAAGTCGACCTTAATTCCCCAGTGTAGACATAGCCATACATCTGGAGGAGTGGAGGGGATCACATCCGCACGGAGCTGGGAGGTTCTGAGTGTTTATGGGCATCCAGCCCTTTAAAAAAAAAAAAAAAAAAAGGCTTTAAAAAAACCTTTTTGAAATGTTTAAAAAACCTTTTTGGATCAAGGGCCAAAAATATAATTTTTTACAACCCTAAAGGGCCACCAGTCTATTTAATAATACATTAATTTACATTTAATTAACTAATTATAATTAAAACTTAATTTGAATGTAATTAATTTGGTGGCCCTTCAGGGTTGTAAAAATTATATTTGTGGCCCTCGAGCCAAAAAGGTTGGGAACCACCGGGCTAGCTGACCATGACGGTTCTTTCTGGCCTATGAGACATTCCCGATCACTGATTTGACAGTAAGCCCTTAAATTATACCTTGAAAGCAATCGTTTCATAGGGTTCTGCCGCCATCAAAAGGTACTGCCAACGTCTGTCTGGGGGCTCGATCCTTTGCTCGTACGCCGACATGAACCGATGCCTGGGCATGATAGTTTCAGCAATCTCTGGGTAATCAATCTGTGGGGTGAAGTCACAACTTTAGGGACATACTCACTCCTCCCCCTTCTCCCAGGGAAACACCCCAAACGATAAAGAAAGACTACTACGTGTCCTTTATGTGAAGAAGTTAGTGCATTTATTGCTGGTCAAAAAAACAGCTTGACAGCTTTGGTCCTAGAGTCCTCCATTCACCCAAAATATAGTCATAGTCCCCAGCACTTCTGCTAACACATCACACCACAGTGCTACAGAGACCACCCCTAGGAACAGGAGGGTTGTTCAATCTTCAGGAATCCTTCAACCGTCAGCCCACATCAAGAACATGATGACACCTGTATTTAACTGAACCAAGGCCCTCAATACCAGTCTCTCTTTTCTAAGGCACCCTCCTGGGAACTTCCAACTGATGCTAGTAAAGGAATTGCTCACTCAGGAATGCAAGGTTAGCAGCACTGTACCTGGAAAAGGAGACTCTGTTGGCCCATTTCTGGATCTCTTTGTTTGGTAACTGTAAGAGAACAATGAATGAGTTTGGTACAGCAGTGGTTTGCACCCTGTGGTCCGCAGACCCCAGGGGTCTGCAGGCTATAAAGCACTCACAAAAGTCATCTTTACCATAGAAGAGTGATTTTCAACCTGGGATCTGTAGACTACGTCTAAAACTTCCAAAGGGAACTGAACCTCCATTTGACTTTTAGGGATCCGCAAATAAAAGACTGCTGGGATTGGGACTGGGGTGACACACATCCTATTTTAGGATCTAATAGTATTGCAAACAGCAACAATCAAGAGCAAATACAATGTGTGACCATTCAGATTTTTCTAGTGTTTTTAGTTCTCTGCATTATTTGATAGCTTTTAACTCAAAAGAGCCCAATGTGTTCAGCTATATGTGCAGCACCAGTGACGTGGTGTTACTTCTGGGGCAGAGGCGAATTGGCACACAGCATGCTGCAAATCAAGTGGGGCTAAGGAGACACAAAACAGAAGCAGCAGAAGGGGAATGCACTAACAAAGGCCCATTTCTATGGAAAGTGCCCTGGGATTTATTATTTTTCTTTTTAAATAAAAATGGACAGGCCAATTTGAAACTACAAACCTCAGTAGGGACCCTTAACATTTGCGGAAAGAAAGGGGGAGAATTACACTTGAGGGGAGAACACAATGGTGGAATACAAGATTCTAGATGATATTTGTCTACCTCCTGCATCACAGCTGAAAGACTGCGACTGCTAACGCATTACTAAACAGGCCCGTGTTTGGCTGCCAGCTGGAAAGACTCAGTCTATGGGCAAAATCACAATGCAAGGAGAGAGGTACGTGGGCCTATCATTTATTTATGACCAAATCAGTTAAAAGGTTTGTTTATAATTAATCCCGTAGCACTGCACCGCAAGCAAGTATCAAAGAGCGCCAAGTAGCCTGATATTACACACGTGCCAATCACTACCTACCTTTGTAACCTGGTCGTCCAATTTTCACGAACTTTTTCACTTCCACTTTGACTTTTTCTGGGGCAGGCTGGGCTGGGGCTTCTTTAGCTTCCTTGGCAGCTCTTCGAGCCCTGAAATCAGGATAGAAGAAGGTCATCATCTAACTACAGCCGGGAATGTCATCCTTTCAATTCAGAGTACTCTCTTCAGCCTCGAAACCCCGCCATCCCTCTCTTTCCAGCCCTTTTCCTGAACCAGAGTTAGAGCCCACAATTACTATGAATCTGAACCCGCCACAGGTGTCTCATTGCATATGAAGCTGCTCCAGCTCTCAGGCTCCTGCCGAATGAAGCAAGGGCCCTTTTCCTGTTTAATGCTTTTAATACTGTGAATTTAGTGTCTGTGAAATTAAGGGCTCAACATCACTGGCTTGAGGAGGACACACTGAGGGCAGCCCTAACTCCTCTGCGAAACACTTTATTAGCCCTACATTTTTATTTACGTTTAAAGAGATAGTATGGTCCCGACCCAGTGCTCCACCGCCACAAGCTCTGTCAGTCAAGGCCCACTGTGACCCACGGCTGGCTCTGAGCAAAGCCTGCACTGAATAACCTTAAGTTTAGTGTAGTGTTTTGACAGATGGATTGAAAGGGTCCAGCAGTGAAATGGTATTTATCTAAGGATTTAGACATTACAGTAATGGAAACCTCACAATCTTTTAGAGTATTTCTCTTCACAACACCCCTGTGAGGGAAAATAACACGTGTCACATTTTAGAGTGGAAGAACTGAGGCACAGATGCTTGCTCAAGGTTACACATGAAGTCTGTGGCAGGCAGGGAATTAAAGCTGGTCTCCCATGTCCCAGCTAATGGCCTAATGAGTGGGTCATCCTTTGTCTCAGGCTAGTGCCCTAAGTCACTGCATTGCTCAACTCCTTGGAAATAAACTTCCAACCAACAGCATATTAAACTTTCATGGTGTACACTCAAATCCCCAACCCTTCTAACTAGAGTTTTTGCTCACTTTCAAAATACAATAAAGAATTTTTTTTTATTTTTTTTTTTTTAAACTCCAGAAGACACATAACTTGCTTTGTCAGCTCACAGAATCAGACACCATGCAGATCAGAACTGGTCCGTGTCATGCATGCAAAGCTGTTCCCTTCAACTTATTTCTATTTTAACGATTTTATGTACAATGTGTTTCTGTGTAATGGCTTCCCAGACATTTGTCCCCAACAGCAGCTGCCATCTTCTCAGCCACTTTTTCCTCAATATGTGAACAATCAGAGAATAAGAACTACTTTTAGATGGGCTACATGCAGGGAAAGAGGGAAGCTTAAAAATCAAACTGGACGGTTTCACCTCCTGCATAAAGCAAAAATAAGTTTGTTCTCTGATTTCTAGCGCAAAATAAATAATTCTGGGATGAAGTGTTTGTTAAAACTTCTACTCCATACATATTAAACAGTGATTGTTTTAAAATGTCCAGAGCCTGGAAAACGATGCAATTAACAACTTACAAATTGGTCTGATGCTTTTTCCCCTGGGTATGAGCTAAATAGCTTCCCTGCAACAAAACAAGACATAAGAAAATTAAATAAACAGTAACCAGCAGGTAGCCAAGTGTCATAGATGAGGTACTGCTGGGAGTTAAGATGCCTTGTTATGGAAGCTTTAAACCTTACTGACATTTTAACCCTTTACACCACAATAGGAGAATTTATGCATCCTCATAACTGTACCGACTAACTGGAAGAAGTGTATATTTGTTTCCAGGGCTTCATCCAGACCTTCCACCATCCCAGCTCTCAACCACCAATTACTTCCTCTCCTACATGCTCCCCAAGAACTCTGACCCAATCCACCACTTCCTCACCTCTCACAACCCACACTGGGAGGTCACCCCTTTTCCACTCCCACATACCCAATGGTCAGTTTGCGAACTGGCCGTGAGATAACAGACCTCATAGAGGCTACGGGTTGGTACTTGCTCCTGACATGAGGTCTGTATCTACTGGTCTTCAGCCCTTGAAAACTAACCATACGTTTATGCTTCTTCCCCATCTCTTACAAAGACACTACCAAGTTATTTTTTTTAATTATTATTATTATTATTATTATTATTATTATTTTTTTTTTTTTTTTTTTTTTTTTTTTTAAGAGAAAGCAGATGTCTTTAAGGTACTTCCAAATTAGGTAGATTATTAAAAGTGACATAAGAAAAGTCAAATTTACTCATTTTATTTCAGTTTCTCAGCAATCAATTTCTAGCTTGCCTGCAATAGCTTTGTGCTGTGACAGATTGCAAATGCAATTTAGATTTTCCAACCTAATCAGGCCTTTCTATTTGCTTTTTTTAAATTTTTAATTCCTGGATACATTTCTACCAGTCTTAGGTGTTGTAAAAACCTATTCTCACAAAGTGAGATTCAGGAATAAGTTCTATCCAGTATCCTCCAAAACAAAACAAGTAGCTAATCTGTAAGAATCATCGCCTTGGAAATCAGACCATCTCCAGTTGGTTAAATATGAAGATGACACAACCGAGTGTTTATTATACTCAAAACAGCAGAGTAGATAGAAGACCTAAAGACATTCACTCACACTTGCTGAATGACCGAATTTGACCCACTGGAAGTTTATTCAAACGCACACCAATGCAAGAACAGTTTGGATTAAATCAAAAGGAAAGTGCTTTTAAACAGAACAACTCTGATGGGGAACCCACATTAAGAAGTAATGCATAGAGACAGAATAACATGAAAAGGTATTTCACTGCAGATTCCTGAGAGACAGCTAACATCTTACTGCTTTGAAAACAGATGTTAGCTTCTGTACTATTCATGGGTCTGCTCCCTTATATTATTCATGATTAGGGTCCCCTTAACTTCCACACTGTATTTTCTATGACAGAAAACTTTACATTGAATAATATATAGAAAGTAAATGTGCACAAAACCAGAGCACCAGTTCTACAGCATCTGTTGATATATGCGTTATTTTCACTCTGCCCAAAAGCTCTAAATGAACCTTGCCAGAATCCAATGCAACTCTAGAACAGGAGTTCTTCCTGAAGATCAACAGGTAGATACTCAACTCACCTCATTGTTGTGCAGTGTTAGGCAGAGTTTGCATTCGTAAGAACCCAAGTGATTTTTCATAAAATAAGGATCCTAAGGAGAGGAAAAGAGAACAAGAACTGAATGAGGGAAATCAAATATCAGCAACCTGTAAGACACTGAATTTTCAGACAAAGGTAATTAAGGTACATAAGGCAAGATCATTCCTGGACTGGAGAGAGAAATCTTGGGCTTACTGATTTCAAATCAGGACAACATTCCTTTCAGAAGGATTAAAAAAATGATTTGTGAAACATCAACTGCATGTTCCATGCTGTGCAAATGACATGGTCTTGTCCACAGGAATCTGCAATGCAAGTAGATCCCTTGTTTGTGGGCTCAAACGATGAAGTGTCTGTTCAGTCTTTAAAACTCCTAATGGGGAGGACACCAGAAGTGTTTCATTCCCATCCACAGTTCTCCAGTAAGGCCCTGTCCCACAAACTACTTCTCATAGGTAGATCTCTGAACGTGAACAGAACCCCACTGATTTCAATGGGGCTGTCCATGGACACACTACCTGCACATGCCAACATTCACATTAGGGCCTAAATAAGCACCCTACAGATGATTATGGCTTGCATTAAATCATTTAATAAACAAGTGCCCATAAGTAGGACAGCCACCTGGAACTCGTGTGCTAGCCACCTCTGTTCATTAAATAGAGTAGTCAAAGAGGGTCACCTCCTAGATTTTAGGGAAGGGTAGAAGCATAAAACAGATGTGGAAAAAACCACATGGTTTATTTTGATTACTCTAGGTCAAATATGGAAAATCTTTCATGGCAGGGAATACGGAGAGAGAAAAAAATAAGAGTAATCTGGGTCCCAATCTTTAAGGTTTTCAGGGAAAATTCTGAAGTTAAGACTCTTCAGCTTTTACAGGCTGCTAAAGAAATACTAAAAAAAACCCCAACTTTTAAGTATGAAAGAACATTAGTTGTCCTTAACAGTAGGTCGGAAGATCAGAATTCTCTCTCTCCAATCCTAGTCCAGGATCAGCATTTTTAAAAAGAGACAGCTGCCTTGGCAGAATTTTACTGCCCTGAACAAATCATGTCTAGCATCTTCAGGCTGCACGACACTGGACCTTAATGTCAATTACATCATTCTGATTACAGTCTTGCATTACTTCACTCTACTTCAAAGACTGACTTGATTTTAGTGCCCACTACCTGAAAGAAAGCTAGAATTAAGAAATAATATTTTATACTTTTCAGAATAAAGGAACCCTTGTTTTTGGATCTAACTCCCTAAACAATTATAACAGATCTGACCCAAGAGAGGGCTGGAGTATGCATGAGAAAGAAAACAGGGTTATTAGAAAAATCATGGGACTAATTTTAAGATTCAATATCACATGAACTGAAAGGTCAACACCTCAGCTTTCCATTGATACACAGGAGTCATACCTAGTGTTGGTAGTCTGCAGGATAATACAAATAAAACTAACACTGCTCCTTCAGTCTAGTATTAGGGTTTATTTTGGTAGTAACCTGGGCCTGAATGTAGCAAGTCCTGGAATTTGGTGCAATGTAATATTCATTCCCTATGGCCATTGATATTTTACTTTTCTATTTATTTTTAAATAAAATGGATTTAACTTTTGTGTTCTGATCACCTGTTGGATCATGGTGAATCTCTTTGGTAAGACTCACTAGGACTAAGACCATCTATTCCTCTTTATGTACACAATGAGATCAAAGCTCACCTTGTTGATGTCAATAGTTTCCAAAGCCAGCTGCCGTAGCCTCTCTCTGCGGTCTCGGTTACTTTCAGAAGATGAGGCTACGCCTCCACTCCCAGTTTTACCTCCAGGACGATGTTGAAAATCCATGATTGGGGCTTTTGTACTTCAAGTGACTTAGGTGAGAAAAGGAGTCTGAGAAAAATAAAGAGAAGTGGTAGATTGTGATTAAATAACTCACAGTGAGTTCACTGACATAAAGGCTGCACTCTGTTCCTTCACTGAGAACTAGACTATAGAGACCCCTCAACAGAAGCAGTTGTGTTGAAATTCAGTGGACAGAATCATTGCATCTCATCATGCTCAAAGTCCAGATTTCATAGCAGCTTTTGAATAAGGTAGTAACCAATTCTCCTGCTACCAAATTCCCCAAAGTCTGCTAGCAGCTCGCTGACTCAACCTGCACACCAAGTTCTCCAGCTTGCTTTCTCTGATGGCCAGCATATCCACCGTATGAACAGACAGACTTTCACAAGAAACCTACTGACTTTTGTGTACAGAAGCAACGATGCACGATTACATTCAGCACCCTCAGAGAATTTCCCAGCACCCTTAATACAAGGCTTGATGGAGGCCGGGGCAGCTTTCACAGGGGATTTCATTTTCCTGTTTACCTAGACATATTTTTCTCTATTACATGATTCCACACTTTTGTTGGGGATAATTAACAGACTCACAACAGAGGTAAAAATGTTTGAAAGCTGCTAGTTAAATTAGCGGGCATGTCTGCTGCCCCAAGTCTGTGTTGTAAAAGTTGGACGTATAGCACTTTCCAAAATTCAGCATGGCTACAAATGACTGATTATATACAGTATGTTCTACCTCTTGTACTGCCATTTCAAGCATTTTAGACATAAAAGTACCAAATTATACAAAACAAGGAGAAAAATACCCGCATCATCTATAAGCAAACTGGGGCAGACACTCTGTCTTCAGAGGTGTTTAGATATTGCTACTTGAAGGGCAAAAGGACTGGTCCTGAGCCGGCCTCTGGGCACCACTGCACCAGAAATGTAATTAACAGGCACCTACGGTGCATAGTTTGCTGTTTGCATTGCACCAGTCAACATGCTTATTTTCAAGTTATGTAAGTGGCCACGGACACATTAAAAGCACAGCGCTATCCAGGGTTTTCGAGACACCCCATCGGCTCCATGCATGGCTGGAAGCCAGGCGAGACACCGCCTCATGCGTTGGAGAGCAGCCCTAAACTCGAGTGGCATTTTGAAGACGGAGACTGGATGCTCAGAGGTGCTGAGTGCCCGTCACTGGCATCCAGAACTGGGGGCAGGGGTGGCTCCTTCCTGCAGGAAAGCAGAAGCTAAACACAGCCTCTGGCCAGAGGCGGCCTTTGGCTATTAGGGGCCCTAGGCAAAGGCCCATTGTGGGGCTCCGTATAGGCCCACTGAGGCCCCCCTCTGTGGCCCTTTTCCCCCTTGCTGCCCCACCCCCAATTCCCACCCATGTGGCCCTGGCCCCATAAGCCAGTTCCTCCTCCTGCTGCCGACCAAGGCAGATGGGCCTTTTGGGGTAGAAAAAGCAGGTGCTGGGGCCCCTTCTGCTCGGGGCCCTAGGGCCTGCGCCAGCTTCGCCTACCCCAAAAGCCGCCTCTGCCTCCGGCTCCCCCAAGTCCACACAGCCCCTGCCCCCCCATCCAACCAGGGACCGGCCTCACGTGATCGCCGCGCAGCCTCAGGGGCCTCTCATGGCAACCCACCGGGGGGCCCTGGGGCCCCGCCCGTCCAGCAAAGCCCCGAGCTCCCCGCCCCGCCCCCAACAAGGCCGCGGACCCCGCACACCCCCGGAGCCCCACGACGCCGCTCCCGTTCCACCCCTCCCCCCACACTCCTCACCTGCGCGCGCCTCCCGACTCAGGCCCGGCGGAGGCGGTGCGTGCGCATGCGCCGCTCTCTGTCGCTTCAAGGTGGTGTCGTCACTTCCGGCTTCCAGCGCATCCGGTTCGCGGCGGGCGTCCCAGACTTCCGGGTTGCCGGGGGCGGGGCTGACCGGGGGCGCTGAGTGGCGGGGCTGGCTCGGTTGCCCGCGGTGGGGTGGAGGGGCGCAGGGCGATGCTGCGGCGGCCGTAGGGGGCGGGGCCCTGCCACGTCATGCGCTACAACGAGCGCGAGCTGCTGTCCCTGGCCCGGCAGCCGGCGGAGAAGGCGGCGGAGATCCTGATGCGCGTGCCCAAGAAGGGGAGCGGTGAGGGGAGGGGCCGGCCGGGGGGAGGGGGCTTCTGGGATGAGTGAGGGGGTGGGGCCAGGCCCTGAGGTGAGTTGGGGTGACCCACGAGGATGGGGGGCTGGGAAGGGTGTACCTGTGGGGGGAGGGGGCTGGGAAGGGGGTACCTATGGGGGGCTGGGAAGGGGGTACCTGTGGGGGGCTGGGAAGGGGGTACCTGTGGGAGGTGGGGGGCTGGGAAGGAGGGTTCCTATGGGGTAGGGTAGTTTCCCTCTAGGAACAGGTTGCCTAGGTGGGGGTTCCTTCTAGGTGAGCAGGGACCAGTTTCTCAGCCCCCCAGGCACCAGTTATTTGGACCCCCAAGTTCCCACCCTTCCTGCCTCCTTAGACAGCTCTGTTGAGCTCCCTGCAAGTGCTTGGCCCTGCTCTCCCCACTCCCAAATTCCCTTCTCTCCCCATATGAGTGAGGCCTTGTATGGGGGTGGGCTGCCTCCTCCGGCCCTGGAGATGGCTGTCTTTCATTGTGTAGCATGTGCAGTTGGTGGCATGGGTTGGACTCCAACAGCAGGGCCCAAGCATAATTGTTTCATGCCCAGTACAAAGGTGTAACATGGTAGTGAGCGAGGGCCCAGCCAAAGCTGGCGAGTCCAAGGTGGAATTCAGATTGCTTGAGCTCGTCACCGAAGAGCTGTTCAAGTGAGAATTAAATGCTGGAAGTTGCTTAATAAGCAGTGGTGGTTTAAATTCTAACAGCTGTCCCATGGGGTCCATCTAATCTGCATGGCACAGATGCAACCTACAGCGCATTGCTGTGTACCAGTGAGGATGGAATGTGTCTTTCTCTTCCCTTCCCCTCCCTTGCTAAAGGGCTACAGGTCTCCTTCCTACAGCTGCCCGTGTCTGAATGCTCACTCTTTTCGTTGCAGTGCTGAAGAAACGCCTAGTGAAGCTTGTTGTCAACTTTCTCTTCTACTTCCGAACAGACGAAGCAGAGGTATGGAAATAACCTGCTTCTGCAAACTGACTGCATTTGCTGGAGCAGGGGGAAGAGCCTCCCATGTTATTTAACAAGTTTATTACTATAGTGCCTAAGAGCCAACCCAGAGTAGGGACCCATTGTGTGAGACACTGTAGATGGTCCATACCCTGAAGCACTTACAGTTGAAACAGTCGTGCAGTGATGTTTGCTATTGATGATTGACAAACGTAACGAAACCACTGCTTATTTCAGCCAAGAGCTGATAAGTAACCTCTATGCCACTCAGCCAACCCTGCCCAGATAATCTCTGAAACATAATCATTGCCACAGAGACTTCTTGTGGGAGGGGACTGTAATGCTTACATGCAGGATTGCAATTCTTTTATGTGAAACTAGTGAGGTGGATTTTAAGTTTAGACTAATCCCTTAGCAATGGAACTGGAGCTTATTTGTAAAGTAGCTGCATCATTGCTGTCGTGCAAGTCCAGGTATTAGTTTAAAAAAACAAACAAACCTGAAGCAATATAATAGCAGTATTTTATTAATGTTCCTTACTTGGACTTTTATAAGTATGCAAAGGCATTTTCTTGTTGTTAGAGCAGTGGGATGAGAACTGGGGACGCCCTTGTTCTGTTCCTGGTTCTGCCACTGACATGGTGCATGTCCCTGAGTGAATTATTTGATCTCTTTTTGCCTGTGTTTCCTCATCTGTAAATTGAGGATGCTATATCCACTTTGTAAAGTGCTTTGATGTAAGATGCAGGATGAGTGCAGTGTGGTGCTGTTGTACACAAGCCTGAAGAAAAGGTTTTTGGGGTGGTGTTCGTAGTTTGCGCCAATCACAAAAACCTGTGACCCTGAGAATCCTTACGCTCTCACTTTAGGGCAGGGGTCGGCAACCTCTAGCACACGTGCCTACTGCGAGTGGCACATGGCATCGCAGCCGCTCCCCCCCAGCGGGGCCAGGGGCCACAAGAGTAGCGTGGGCCAGCGTTCCTGTTCCCTGATCCCCAGCGGGGGGCGGGGCCAGCAGGGTCCAGAAGTCATGCACAGGGGCAGGGCCAGCAGGGAAAAGGACCTACTGGCTCCTGTCCCCTACTAGTCACGCCCCTGGTACCCGCTGAGGGTGCAGTGAATGGGGCTGGCACAGGCTGTCCAAGGTTGCTGACCCTCGCTTTAGGGTATTTCTTCTCTCCTTGCCTTTCTCTTCTGAGAGTTACAATCACAGGATCTGGCCAGGAATCCACACTTCACAATCATTCTTGAGTCCTGGGTGATTGTGAAATCATGTGAGACCTCTGACTGCATAACACACGAGAGGCCATTCCCAGGAGCAGATCTCCCTCCACTGCTGCTTATGTGATTTTGGCTGTTTCTGCTAATTGTCCTGGCAGTGAGAGACTATAAATATTTCCCCTTGTACTTAGGGATGACGGGTCCAAAATGGCCCCAATGATTAAATGGTCCAAAATAGTGTGGAAGCTTAGAATAGTGTGTGCTAAAGAGATGCATAGCCACAATACAAGTAACACCTTTTATTAAAACTGAGAGGATTTAAAAAAAATCTTTGCTCTCGGTTCTCTTTGTTTGTCTCTTGCATTTGTTGCAGCTCAGCCAAAGAATAGAACGAACATTTTCATTTTTGTTTATATTTAGTTTCCTTTCTGGTTCTCATGCCTGAGGTCAGCGAACCAGCATGAGAGTTACAAATTCTGCAGGTGAAATTCATTTGTTTAAAATAAACTGAACTATATGATTGCACTGACACATTTCAGTAGTCTTCTGCAAAGCCTGAGGCTTGTTCTTTACAGACCCTAAATTTGAATTTCAGTTTATCCAGCCAAACTTGCTTTATGGTCTCAATTCAGTAGAACTATAAATAAACTTCTACCTTCACCTCTCTTGGGGCAGATCACTATATATATATATATATATCTCCAAAATGAAGCTGAGCAAATGTCAATGTCCAAAACACTGTACAAGTACTAATCAGTACAAAATATATTTATACAGTGAAGCCTGAGTGCAGACACACAAATTAGTTCTAGTCTGGTCATGATGGTCCCCCACTAGTTTTTGTGATTTATCACGGTGTTTTCCTATTTTTAAAAATGTTTTTTTGGTCTGTTGCAGTGAAAGACCCACTGTAGCAAAGTATACACAGGGAACAGTGAAAGCTGTAAATATCTAGATAGTACAAAAGACCTAAAATACCTTAGAAAATGTAGTTTTTACACTAGCATCTCTTCACAGTTGTATCTTTCTCTCATGAATTGGTCACCGTGTCCTCCACATCATTCTCCGCGTTCCGTTTCTTACAATGATGTTTATAGAACTGGCTGAACAGTGGGGAGCGGTGTCTTAAACCTTCTCTGTGGGTTTCATTCTAGCCCCTGGGCGCTTTGCTGTTGGAACACTGTCGAATCACCAAAGAAGAGGAGAACGTCTTTTCAATTAGTGAGTTTTGGATAAAGATTTTCCTGAAACTGTGGGGTATAACTTTTCTCTTCTCAATCAAGTTGGGGAGGGCAAGTGTAAACATTTCTGGAGTCAGGTTATGTACCTTACTGTGTTGGGCGTCAGACCTCAAATAGGACAGAGGCTGTACTTGGAAGAGCAGAGTCCTAAGGAAAATTCGGGGTGTTGTCAGAAGTGGCCCCTCTCTGCATTGCCATCTCGTTGTATAATTACTGTGCTTCTGGTTGAGGTGTGAAAACCAAGACACTGACCGCGTCTGTCACTGAGGACCCTGTCTCACGTCAGTCAGGATGCTAGCTCTTGTGCTCCAGACAAGCAGTATATTCTACTCCTTCATTCCCCACTTCTATTATCAGTAAGAATTTCTTCACTCCAGTGATGCTGTGTGCTGAGTGCTGTGCTCCGTCCCAGAGCTGGCTGCATTTCATTGCTGGCTGAAGGGAGCCCTGTGTGCAGTTTGTAGAGCCGTGTGGGAGGAAAGGACCTGTAGGCCTGTACGAGTTGTTAAACGCCAGTTGAAACTCCTGTCTGGGAAGACATGATATTGACACACTGGTGCATCTGTACTCGTTATTTCTGGTAAAAATAAAATTAAGAGAGACAGATAAAGCATTGGTCAGGGCTAGCCTCGCCCTCGTACTCCCGCCATGCTGTTTGGCCTTGTGTTGATAGTAGTGGCTCCAGCTGGCTCATGGCTTTTTGTCCTTTGTAAGCTGTCTTTCATCAGCAAGCAAACGTTGTGCAAATGGTATGTGGCAAAAATAACAGGATGTATCCTCCAAGGCCATCCCCATATCTGTTGGCCTGGCTGTCAAAGCACAGCTGCTTCAATGTGTGGAGCCTTCGCCTCCATTCCAGCGATGAGGGTCTAAACTCCCACTGTCTCCACAGCACCCTCTTGAAACAAAGCCTGCCTGCACAGAGCTGTCTGGGCAGTAGCTTGCACCCTGAATTCCTGCTCCTCTCGGTCCTTCCTCGCCCCTGGGAGACGAGCTTTCTAGTGAAAGGTGCTGGATTGGCAGCCCTAGAGACCGGGGTCATGTATCCTCTGAACGGGGAGAGCAAAGGCCGTGCTGTCCATCCCACCAACGTGCCTTCTGCTCCACAAAGCCCACTTCCAAGCGCAGCAGGGGCTTTCTGCCAACAAAATGGGGCAACAAATGGTGGCTTCCATGATCTTTATGCTTGTCTGAGACCCACCAAAGCTCACTTCACATGGACCAGTGATGAGCCAGCAGCTATGTCACAGCTGTCCTGGGCCAGAGTCTGTGTGGTGCCCTGAAAATGACCGCTTCTTGCAGCCCATGGGTACCGCCAGGAGCTGCCATGCCACTGGAAAGACTTTCACACGCTCCAAGTATCCCAAAGCAGACGAACGTGGCAGTTTTTTCTTTCCCTCAGACATTTGCCAACACTGCTTTGCACAGAGGGGCTTTGCAGGCGCCTGCTTTAGAGGCTTCTTAGTCTTGTATGTTAGGATGGGAAGCAGGCCTTTTCTCTCTCAGCCTGCGCATGCAGAGAGGAGATTTGGAGCTTCACAACTTCTCTTCCTCTTCCCAAGTGGCAGAGACCCTTCTGTTCTCTATCTGTGCTATACTGCAGCAGATGGTGAAACAGTTTGGCTGAGTTACCTCTAAGCCAGAGCTCTAAGTCCTGAAGAGCAGGACTAATTAATTAGGGGCCTGATGCTATATTGGTAAAGCATTAAAGTCACTTTCCACTATGCAGCAGTGCCAGCTTTTGGGGAAGAGCCAAGAAGGGTCTGTTCCTGCTTCTACTGTAACTTCCTTAATCTGATTTCTGCCTCATACATGTATAACTTGCGCCCCATCAGCTTGAAGGCAGTAAAGAACTGCTGGCTCCTTACAGGAACTGAGTGGTTAGGTTCGGTGTCCAGGTTAAGTTCCAACTTATGCAGCTATATTCTCCCTCGCTACCTTCCCTGCTGACGCTTTTAGATGAGTTGCTGTAGGCTGCTCCCTGGAAACAGCTGCCCTGTTCCATTCCAGAGGTGGCCACATTGCAGTGGTGCGTGAGCTGATTCCTCTGTGTATACGTCACAGGATGAAAGAGGCAAATGGAGCCACGGCCGCATGAGGCATTACAAGCATGTATCAAGGGGAGATGAGCCCCCTGTCTGGGTCTGCGCCACTTTCAGTGGATCTCTCCTCTGTAGTTTTCCCAAATTACTGTCTGAAAGACTAAAATGGCTGGGGGAGTTGTGGAGTGGCGCCAGTGACAAATGAGGAGTAGCACCGGATACTTAAGTGTTCTGCTGCCGCTGGCTTTTCTGGGGCATCCACTGGCCCTCTGCTGAGCAAACTGCACCCCGTGGGTTTAGAAGAAACAGACAAACCTTCAGTCTCACTTAATTTCACTTTAGTCTCTGTATGCGAAGTGTGAGAGAGCGAGGCTGGCTGTGTCCCCTGCTACGGGGAGCTGGGCAGCACATCCGAAGCCATACTGCGCAAGGGACTTGAGTGACAAGATGATGGGATAGCTCCATGCTATGCAGTCAAAGAGGGCTTTGTCCTCCTAAATCGTTGCTTTTGGTCCGTGGCTCTTCTGCCGCTTTTAGCTGGAGGAAGTTGATTTTTGTAGCCTGACACAGGAAAAGGAGTGACTCTTCATTGCTGCTCTGTGCAGGGAACTTTCTCAACCATCCTTTCCTTGTCCCCGGCAGGTTTCATTGAGGACCCTGACAGGAAATACTCCTTTGAATGTGACACGGAGGAGCAATGTCAGGAGTGGATTGAGGCGCTCCGAAGAGCCAGGTAGGACTGGAGTTGGGCAGGGAAACATCTGTGCCATCGCGCTGGGCGTGCCCTGTGGCTGACTGTGGCTGGAATGAAACATCTGTGCCATCGTGCTGGGCATGCCCTGTGGCTGGAACTGGGGAGAAAAGAAGGCACTTGCTTGGCAGCAAGGAGGACCTGGAGCTCTGTGCCCATGGTGTAGAGAGCGGGACGGTGGTGTTGGAGTGGAGACATCTCTTCTACATCATTATCTCGGTCTCTAAATATGGAACTGTCCAGGCTTAGGAACTAATTCTTCTGAGTGATGTCTGGCACTCAGCTGCTGGCACCATAATCGGAAGGCTGCCGTGGCAGATGGCAGGGCTGAGCTCCGTGGGGCACGCAACTTGCTGTGCGTTCAGGAAGCAACAATCTAACATGGAGCATGTTTACGCTGTTGATGAGGTCGGGAGCGTGGCTGTGACATATGGTCTTTTGCAGTGACTTCTGGGAAAAATGGCCATGGGCCCATTTGCTTAGCGTCTGCCCCCATGCAACATTAGTGCTGATGCACTCTCGTGTAGCAGCGACTGAGTTGAGCCTTTCAGAACATGTGAAATACTTCCCCTCTATTCAGCCAGCCACTCTGTCCTCTCTTCCTTGTCTTCCAGCTACGAGTTCATGAGAAGAAGTTTGATTTTCTATCGGAATGAGATTCAAAAGATGACCGGGAAGGTGAGCACCTCTCACGTTTATCAGTCACAAGCCCTTTCCTTTGATCGAGGCCAGACATTGCCAATCCCTAGCGAGCAGTGGCAGGGGTGGGGAGTGGAGGGTTTGCTGCCTATTTTATTCCAGGGAGAGAGGTTGAAGCAGCCAGCAGGAGGAGGATCTCTTTCCTTTCCCCCTTTCCTCTCCCGGGCTTGTCACAACCCATGGGAAACAGCAACTCCTTATAACTTGGTACTTGAAGCCATCAGTGTCAGAGCTTCCAGTGGGAACCTGACTGCACCAAAGGGTTGCTGTACAGACTGCCTCAGGCTACCACAGAGCAGCACTGGTCAGCTAAGTTTTGGGGAACCTCCAGTTCATGAGGTCAGGTCAGATCCTGCTCAGTGGAATGGCCCGGTACACGGAAGGTGTCCGGGGCCTCAGTTAAAGCATCTGCCTAGTGCAGAATATGAGTAGAGCATGTCGTCTTGGGGCTCGTAACGGTCCCAACGCCCAGCTGTTCTCGGCCGGAAGAGCTGGTGCACCTTCAGTAGTGAGGAAAGTTGGAACCTGACAGCCAGGCTGGTGCTATGGGAGCCCAGGGTTGCCCTCATCCTTCTGCCAGAGCGCTTCTGGACTTCCTCACTGTTGCCCTGCTCTCTCATGAAACGACCTGCAAGCCTCAGGTGATGGTGTGACATCAGCACACACTTCTCCAGGAGGCTGGCTGAAAAACCAGCTCCCATAGCTGACTGTCTTGCACCCCCCGAAAGAGCTGGTGGCCTGTTCTTTGTCACACCTCCCCATCACCTGCTGCTGTTAGGAGCCAACACTTCAGCTAGAAGCTTTAGCCCCTAATCTGAATCCCAGGCCTTCAGTGAATGAATAGCTCTGGCCATATACAGTAATGATCCCCTATGCTACCACCCATCCCAGGGTACTGCAGGGCTGGGAGAAGTCCGCACGGTGCAGTGGAGGTACTGAAGTCTAGAGGAACAGCCTGGGCACAGACTCCTGGAAAGCCGAGCTAGGAGTCTCGCTCCTCCTTACTTACGGGCATGCTTTGCTCATCCTGCAGGATCCCCTGGAGCAGTACGGGATCTCTGAGGAAGCCCGATTCCAGTTGGGAACACGCAAGCAGTAACCTGACAGCCTCTCCCCCCACTCACACACAGTGGTGCTTAACTGGCATTGAGCCACCTCCTCTGGGAGGGGAGGATGAAAAGACCAAACTCCTGCTGTGTGGAGCTCCTGGGACCAAGCAACTTATTTATGGGCCAGATAATGTGTGTGTCTTTTTAACGAACTCATTGCACAGCCCCTCAAAGCGCCCTCTGCCTGTAGGAGCAGCAAGTCTTAACTGGCCGCTGTTGTGCCAGCTTGAACTCACGTGACCAAAAAACCGTGGGGCTGTTGGGGGCTGAGCGTCCTCAACAGTCCCAGGGGCTGGTGCTTTCAGCTGCGAGGGTGATGTGGAAAGAGGCTGAACTTGTCCTGGGGGGAGCAGCCCAGGGCTCTTCAGCTGGTGCTGCTATTAGAGCGCAGGGAAGATGGGGAGGGCTATTTTAGGCCAGAAATAAGCCTTCTGCTGGGAAGGGGGTGGGGGCTTGAGCCGTCCTGCTGCACCACTTGTGGCTGGCGACTGTCACCCGGTGGCCGATGCTCTCTGCTGGCTTGTGCATCTTGGCTAACCTCTAAGGGGGGGAATCACTCCAGGGGGGTGGGTTTTGGCTCCATTCATTTGTTCCCAGGGGTGGGACCCGTGGCCTTGAAATACCAGCCATGCCCCCTCCCATCCTGCTGTGGTTGTCTGTCCTGCCCAGGGTTTGATTCCTAGAGACAACTGCAGCCCTCACTTGGCTAGCTGGCTTCCCCCAGGGAGGTAGGGGCCAGTTCCTCCTACCCTAAGCAGGGCTCCCTGTAGTGTCCCTCCAGGGCTACTCCTGCCAGCGATTGCCTCTCCAGCTGGCACTGCATGGCCGTGTCTCCACCCTCCTGTACGCACAGCAGCACCTGCCGTGGGCAGAGGAGCAAAGCTCCTGGGACCGGCCTCAGCTCAACCCCTTGGCCCTAGACTAATGCAAATGAATCCAGGTACCCCAGGCCCCTCCTCCACGTTAAAACATCCTTTCACGTGCCTGCACGGGAGCTGGGGGTGGCTTCCCCCCCCCCCCCCCCCAGGCCTGAGGGAGCAGAGCCGCACGGCCTAAACCAACCTCTTCCCTCTGACCGTGAGAGCAGGCGTTGTTGCTGGGACCAGCGGCTCTTTCCCTAGGCAGGGGCTGTGCCGGCTGTGGCTTCTGGGAGCAGGGGGCTGCTGTGAGGCCAACCAAAGCAGGGACTGAGCGCAGAGCCACATCCTGTCTGTACTGAGCCGGGTGGCCAGGGCCCAGATCAGCTGTACAGGGTTGCTTCAGGCTCTGCTCAGCATCCAGCAGCCCCGTCGCTTCCGCCCCTTGCCGCCTCTGTGGTTTGAACAGGAAAGACCAAAGCCAGCCAGTGACTTCTGGAGGGGGCTGGGAGTTCTTCAGTGTCTCTCCCCAAAGCAGCCACTGTGGGGGGCAGGCAGCCTTCTCCCTTGGTGGCTTCAGTGATCAGTAACCGAGCAGGGCCCAGCATTTCCCTCCAGCACCAGTGCAGGGAGCCAACAGTCACCACCTTCAATCTGCTTTCAGGCTCCCCCCAGGGAAGTCACACCGAGGCCTGAACGCCCAGGCAGGGTTAGAGCTCCAGGGCTGGGCCTCGCTCCAGCCTTGAACCTGCTGGCACAAACCAACCGCTCAGGCTCAGGGGCAGTTCTCTACTGCAGGGAGCAGCTGGTATTATTCAGCCCCTCCCCCCCCCCCGGGGAAATAAGGAAGGGTTAGAATTAGAACAAAACACCCCAGCAACCCTTCATTTCAACAGTGAGATGGGACCCCTACCCAGCTCATCGCTGGGGCCCATGCCTGTACAACCCAGGCTAGTGCGAGTCGCGCCTGCCTGCAGACACTCGCGGACGCAGCAGACCCCAGCCCTGTAGTGTGACGAAGAGGGAAGGATGCTCGTTTAACTGATCTTTTAGCCTGGCTCCGTGATCAAAGAGCAGCCTGCCCCGTCCAGGGATGGGGGAAGCTAGCATTCAGCTCCGTGAATGACTCGAAGGCTGCTCTATGTTGAATCTCTTGCTCTGGAACACCTGAGGCGGACAAGCTGGTCATTGCCCTGGGCCCTCACAAGGTTGCCAGGAGGTGGCTCTGGGTTCAGGGCCCAGTCACACGAACAGCACGTCAGCTCCCAGCTCACTAGCATTCCTGCCTCCATGGGGTCACACGGACAGAGGGGATCACACTGGCTTTTGTGCAGTGCCTCCAGAAACGTACCGGCTGCAGGGGCCGGAGGCACTGCCTGTCTGAGTGGGAGCTGATCACAGTTGATAAGAACAGATGGCCACGTGCAGGGAAGGAGCGAGAGGGGCTTACGCAATTAGAGCTTGTGACCTCAGCTGCTCCGATACTGTCCTCTCAAGCAGCCCTTTTCCTGGCCTTTGCTGTTGCCCTGAGGTGGAGCAGAACACAGCTCCGCCGTTCTGGGATTAAGTACGGCACACCCCCCTGCCAGCAGAGACCAGGCTTCTTTAAATGCAGCACTTGCTATTTAGGGGCCTCGAAAGTT
This sequence comes from Pelusios castaneus, assembly GCA_007922175.1. Taxonomy (NCBI): domain Eukaryota; kingdom Metazoa; phylum Chordata; order Testudines; family Pelomedusidae; genus Pelusios; species Pelusios castaneus. The sequence goes on along the minus strand of ML685913.1, from coordinate 2,968,458 downwards.
TCCAAGGACACCATAAAGGGCTCAACTGCTCGAGTTGTCTTGTGTAGCTACAGTTAACATCTCTGCCCCCTTTCCTCTAAGCTGATGTGAGGCTTTGTCACCCCTGACCTATGAACTGTTTAAGAGGGCTTTGAACAGTCACACTCCCATCCCCACGGTGGCAGGAGCTAGATAGCAAGAACTGTCTTTTCAGCGTCCTCTCCCAGAAATCAACTAAGATGACTCAGCACAGGAGGTGAGCAGGCCTTTTCTATTGGCTCAGGAACACTGGTACTCACGAGCAGGAATCTCAGCTGGTGCAGTGTCTCCTAGATGGGAGAAAACTGGGAAACCCAGTAGAATTTTTGCAGACTAAACTAGATTGAATTATGGAACAATTACAGCCCACAGTTCTCGCCTACTCAGAGCCTGTTTCAAATTGTTCAGCCAGCTAGCTTCGGTGCACTTGCCTCTAGAGTGAGTCTGTCTCAGTACAGTGGTTGGCTCAATTCTCAACATTTCTCTTAGCTCCCAACAATCAGCTTATCTGAGGCCTAGTCTATACTGCGGGGGTAAGTCGCTGGGAGATACACGTGCCACAGATTGCACCTCTCCTGTCGACTTCTACTTACCGCACTGTCTTGACGGCTCAATCGACCAGCAGAGCTCTCCCATCGATGCAGCATTACGCCACGTGGGAGGGTGGAGTAACTGCATTGAATGGAGAGCATTTCCGGGACTGATTGAGCAGGTTCTCTCAGTATAGAGAAGGCCTTAGAAATCTTTGACAAGATTTAGAATCTTACCAAGTGGCCATTTGAACGTAACTTGTGGCAGACAAGATTTCAGAGCTGGAGCATTGGTCGCCAACCAGTCAAACAACTGTATAAATATTCCAGATGCCTTCCCTGTACAAAAAAAACACTAGCTTTCTCTTGGTCCCCTTTCAAAGGGCAGACCTTGCCTTCCACACTGTATAGAAATGGGCATTTTGTTCAGGGTTGGGGTGGGCACATTAGGTGAACACGGAAGACCTAAAGCTATTTGCATAGATTAGGAGGTACGTAAATTTCATTTTCATTACTTTAATTGAATGTATAAAGACAGATGCTGTGAATAGTTCTGAGCATGTGTCATGCCCAGTAACTCTCTAAAACTTGCTAGACCGTGATTTCTAGACTATTTCTCAACACTTAAACTTCAGGATTAAGGGAAAACAGTACTTGATATTTAGAAATGTATGTTATCGCTGGTAGTTTATATCCAAAAAAGATTTCCATGACCTGGTCAGGATCTTTTGTCTTTTCCATTTTGGGGGGTGGTTGCTTTAACAAAAGCATTAAATAAGGTCATCTGATTGGAAACTTACTGATGCTGTTCAATGTTTTAAATAAACACAATTGTTTTAACCTGGGTGTAAATTGCAACTGCTGTGTAAGAATCCTATGTGCATTTTCTTCAAGGACAAAGCAGAGGTTTAAAAAGCCATAACAGTTTTAATCAGTAAGGCTTGGATTTTTCTAAGTACTTAGGATCCATTGACTTTCAATAGGATTTGAGCTCAACTCATGGGTGCTGGAAACTCCTTTGAACGTTAGCCCACACCAAACCCCTCAAAATGACCCTTTGTGCAGGAAGGAAGCAAGCAGTAGACCAGAAGTGTGACTGTGGGGCAGTCATCAGCCTTTTTCCCGCACTTCCAGTTCAGAATGGTTGGCTGCAGCCGTGTGACTGAAATGGGAATGGCAGATTCCCCTTGGGAAAATGAACAGCAGCTTGTGTTAGATGGGGTAGGGCAGGCCTGCTCGAGGAGATCCCAGCATCTGAAGCAGCCCAAAGGTCACCCAGTATTTCCTCAACATGAATTCTCTTGCGATGCTGCCTAACTCATTGTAGGGAGCCTTGAGAAGGACAGACTCTGGGAAAGGTGCGTCTAAGAATGGAGCACCTGCTCTGTGCACTGCTGTGACTTGCAGCCTGTGAAGATGCTCACATAGGCTCCACCGCAGAGCAGAGCAGAGCTCTAGTTTGTCTCTGCCTAGTCAGTGAAGCAGGTGAGTTCTTTGCTGAATCGGCTTTTGTCTCTACTGGAGGATACCAATTTAGCAAATGTTTAGCCATCACTTCTGCCCCAGGCAGGAAAGTTAAACCCAGGAATTGAATGAAAGCTAAATTAAGGCCATGTCTACATGCACAGCGGGCGAAGCAGCTTTGTGCTGATGAGTGTGAGCTGTCCAGTCAGCAGAAACCTCCTGCTATGAGTGGCAGAAGCTATCCCACCAGCGTAGCACTCAGGAGAGTGGATTGTTCACGGTCCTGAGCAGCACAAGTTTTTCTGACATGGTCTATGTCTACTTGACTGCCTAAGTTGAGCAACCAACTCACTGAGCAAGAGTTAGAGGAAGGCTTTTCGTAATGGGATTTTAAGTTGCTAGCGCCTCAGTCGCCTCCAAACCCCTATAAAGTGACTGACACTGTTGTAGGTAGAGCCAAGTCGATACAGTCAGCGATAGGGAAAGAATACAGGCCCCTTGTGCCCCACTGCTCCAGCAACTGGTCAGAAGCTCCCGTTGGAGCTGAGTGCTGAATGGAACCTTTGCACTCCCGCGTGGAGGGGACAGAATACAATTCTCCGAGTCTCAAGGAAAAGCAAAAAACCAGCCTGCTGAAGTAGTGAAGCACACCACAGTACCGTGTATTAAAATACATACATTTTAATATAAAGACAAAACTTCAAAGCATTGTTTCAATTACAAATCAAGGTAAGAGACAAGAAATTAAAGTGGAAAGGAGGGGCGAAAAAACTAACTCTTGCATTGCAGAAAATTAGAAGGGTGGGTGGAAAATATATATATATATATAATATATATTATTACGTACATATATACACACCAGAAGAATTCACACTAGTTCTATGGAAGTATGAACAGAATGACAGGGCAACATACCAGTATAAAAAAAAAACCAAATAAAGATAAATTAGGGGACGTTTGAATTTTAAATAATTCAATTTCATAGGCTAACATGTATAAACTAATTCCTATTTACTAGGAAACATCCATATTGTGTGTTCTAAGCAAGAAAATGGGTTTTTTTTTGTTTTAAATCCATTGAAAAATGGATTTTTATTAGTAGTTAAAAGTTTTACTTATCAATTCCTGAGCAACAGCAACTTCATTTGCATTCCTCTGTCCAGTCTCGCCCTGGCAAGGGCAGACTCCCACTCCTAAAACACTTTCTTAAAAAGAACAGAGTTGTTTTTTAAATTTAAAAGTGAACCCTTTAAGAATTTATATTGGAGGTCCAGGGGTTGGGGATGCTCTCATTTACTCCAGAAATATCACCTTTCCAAAGAACAATTCCACTGCACCAGAAAAGCAACCAGATGTACCTTAGACTCACAGGTCAAACTTTAGCCTTAACATCTTCAATCTTTAGGAAGAAGTTAGATCATCTTTAATAGTGAAGTCAAAACATGAAAACCAACCCGCCCCCCCCCGCCCCCAAACAACCTTTTAGACAAACAATCACAAATGCTAAATACCCTCGAAGGGTATTTTCCATTTTAGGTTTATGCCCTGAAGTTCCAGAACAGCATCTTGCATGGCAATCTTCAGTCTAAATAGACTTTTATAATGTATAAAGAATAAAATATGGCAAAATTTAATAAAAACACAAGTCCAACTTATTCATGAAAAGCCGAGAGGAATTGTTCAGGGGAAGGGACTTTGAATTAACAAAAAATCATCATCAGATATTTTTACAGACTAAATTTGTGCTTAAAATAATCCCATCTCTTGTGATTTTCCTCAGTGCTGCACAGATAGTTCACAAAAACACTTCCTAGTGTCTCCCCAAACTGTGATTTTAATAGATCAATATTTTATAGTCCTCTGTACAGTTTCCATTTCTTACTAGAAAGCAGTCATTGTTCGGAGTTTTTGGCTCAGGCAAAACAAGAGAAGCAGAGTTAACAGCAACAACCTACGAGTATTTATTAGCGAACTCCTCTGAAGAAATAGGGTGTCCGTGTTTTCATCCTTCCAAGCTCCGGTATACAAAGGCTTGCTTTCAATAGAGAAGGCCAACTTGCTATATGTGGTCAATAAATTCCTAACGGAGCCCTCGCAGCTAGTACAGAGTTACAAAGCCAATGCTCAGTGAACAGCACCTGTGATTGAAGTCTGGTTAGACTAAGATTCATGAATAAGGCTACTCCCGGGTCAGCAAAGAAAACTATCAAGTGTAACAATAGTCACTGGGGATGGAAAATAGCACCATCTTCAGAATGGGTGGAGGGTGGGTTTTCTTGTGGTTCTGAAGTCATCAGTGAGGAAATGTCCCTAAAACAGCAGCTTATAGGTGACCACAGCGACCCCCAGCTCTTGATCTCTCCCTTCACATTCCAGCCATGCAGCAGGGCGGTGAAGGCGGATCGGGGCCTGCGGACTGACATGCATGTATATATCTACTTTTGCATCTCTATATAAACAAGAAGAGTGATGAGATACAGCTCAAGGATCTGAGCCAACACTTCCTTGGGGCAATATCATTTACTACAGCCAGATACTCATGGCAGAGGCGTCAGTGTTTGCAGGACTGGGACATAACTCAGTGGAAACACACCAGACACATTGTGCAGAAGTTTCGGTGGGAGCGGGGGGTGCTGAAATAATTAAAACTTGCCTGGCTGACTCCAGAGTTAGGGCTTGGACCCTCAATTCATTTTACGAACACCCTTGGAAATTCCAAGCCCCCCCCCAAGCATCACAAAGAACTGGGCTCCATGAATGAGCTTTGAGAGAAGGAAAGTGTATACGCTGGACTTCAAGAAAACAAACAATCACTCACATTAGCAATGCCTAGGCAGACACACTGGTGGTCCCTGGCGCAGCTTGGTTGGTGGAGTTCCCTGCCCTGCCACACTCCAGCTAGCCCGGTCGTAGGACTTCCCAACCTCATGCCACTGCTGAGGAAACAGCCAGCATTGAAACCCACGTGGCTAACACCCAGTGCGAACAGGATTTGAACCCGTCTCTCCAGAGGTGAGCCCTGCCCTGCTGCCCACCCTATCACCTATTTAAGTTTAACTAAAGCTATTCTTAGTTTCTCCCGGGAAGGGACTAAAGGGTTCTTCTACCAGCTCTTTACCAATGACTGGATTTATTTAAAAGGATCTAATAACCCAAGATAGGACAAAAACTTGCCTCCACTTTGCAAACAGCTTTACCTTGCTTTTTTTTTTTGGGGGGGGGGGTGTTATTTTATCAGCTACGGTATTAAAGGGAGGGACGGTGGATTGGGCTTGGATTGCATTATTTTCCTCATCTCTCCATCCATCTTCTAGCCTCATTTCACTGCTCAAAAATATCAATCTTCTGCGGCACATTAGATTTGATCATTTTAAAACATGCCGTTTTCCCCGTAAGCAAAATTACTTCATCCTCGATGTCGATACAAACCTTCACAGCCAAGAGATTAAAGACAGTATTGTGCATACAAAGAACGCCCCTCAAAAGAAATGAGAAGGACTCCATCCATCAGCACCCGGGCAACTGCGAGCTACACCCAAACTACGGTTTTCATGTCCCAAAAATGTAGCCTAGCCTGTCAGCCTAAGAACAGACATCCATCCAACAACTTTGAAGCAAGAGCCTGAATTTTGGACTCAATAGATTAAAAGGCGACAGACATGTGCTTGTTTTCATCAAACAGGCCTGAAATCTGTTTGCTCAACAGCCTTCAATTTGATTGAAACAGGCTCCAGGACCACAGAGTTAAGATTTTAACAACTTGGCCAATTTAAAAATGAAGCCATGTGATTTTGAGGGGAGGAAAGTGTGTCCGGATGGCAGATTTCAAGCTCCTGCCTACCACCAACCTGTCAGAAGCAGGCAGCAAACAGAAAGCCAGCTAGAACAATGGCAAAAACCGTTTTTTTGACAAGATTTCCCCCATCCCTGGTCAACATACCTACCTCGCTCAACCGTTACAGAAGGGAGTTCAGGCTACATGGCTCACTCAAATTCTTGGCCTCCCTGCGCAGTTCACAAACCCAGTGCATCAGTAAGTTGGGTACAATTTGTGTTCTAAACTGTTTATCCCCACAGTAAAAGGGAACTATGACCGAGACAAGGGAAAATCATGTAGTCTCCTCGTCTCCCGTATGTTCCATCTCAGATTTGGACGGTCAACTCTTCGGGGCAGGAGCCATCTGTTTAGAGCCCCGAACACAACGTGATCCTGCTCCAAGACCTACCACAATGGTTCACGTAGTATGAATTCTTTTAGCATGCAATTCTAAGACATCTGGCTTGCGTTCCTGGCTCACCTGCGTGCCAATGAGCTGACGGTCCAGATTATAGAAAATCTGGAAGGAAACAAGCAGAGGAGTAGTACTCCAACAGTAACAAGGAGAGGGCACCCTCCATGGATCATTAAGTCTGACAAATGGGAAGTTTAAAGCAATCTGAATGGTTCAGGATCTTTTTTTTAAATGGAGCACTATGGGATCCTCCATACAAACCCTTAACCAACTCCACTTTTGAGAGGCAAATGAGTAAGGACATTTAAAACCAAACCCATCATCCCCCCAATTTGCTGCCTGGTAATTTCCCCAAGTCCTGGAGAAAACCATCAATCCTGCAACCTGCACTTAATGAATGACAAGATTTTATATCTAGCATTTATGACTCCGCCCAGGAAAATCAGTGCATATTAAAAAAGCAGCCACGTATCACCATCCTTATTTTAGAGATGAGGAAATACAGGCAGAAACTGGTTCGGCACAGGTCAGCCGTGTCAACAACAGCCAAGTCTCACGTCCCACTACAGTGCAGCCCTCACATACACAAGGCAAATCAGCAAATCTGGACCCCCAACCACTTCTGACCCATATCAGAATTGCTACTGAATGACTAATCCACGGAAAACAGGACATTTGGGCTGAATGCCTTGGGAGTTCTCCCAACTTTCTGACACTCCAAGAGGGTGTTCATGGGCTGGGAAATGCTAGCCAACTACAGAGAAGAGGCATGCCACCAAAAATGGGAAGAGTGCAACAACTTATCTCTGCATCAGCAAAGATCTATCCCCCCCTCCCCCCCACTGTTCACAAAGGACCACACAGGCTTCACTCAATACAATGTTCAGGAAGCTCAATTTTTTGGCGATGAGCTTCAATGCTGCCAACAACAAACCAAACAAGAAGGACCATTTCTGAGAGTCGTAGAATGACTGTGCCGAACGTAGGAAGCTGGGAACCAGAAAGCATTCCTTCCCTGCACTTCACTTTTTGGTTTAAACAGCATTAAATAAATGACGCGGTGCCTCAGATTACTGAGAACAAATCTCAAACCCCTGGCACCGACGTTGCAGGCTGAAGTCACAAATAGCCATAAATTTCCAGCCACGCAGAGCAGACCTGTATGAACAACAGTTCACACTTACAGGTAGCTTTTCACCTAGGTATCTCAGAAGACTTTATGAAGCCTCCTCCCTGTTTTACAGAGGGGGAAACATAGGGAGATGCCGAATCAACTTGGCCAAGATTACAGTAAGTGAAAGAGCGGGGAATAAAGCCCAGGTCTCTTACCTGACCCCAGTGCATCGTGTGACTGTCCAAAAAACCTTTTAAAATATATTTCCCACCGTGCAACGTTGAGCAAAATGGGGGCTGTCTAGGGAGAAGCAACAGGATTCCGTAGCCTTTCTGCCCTGAACCAGTAGCAACCTGCCTGACAGTTACCCGGAAGTTCATCTCAGCTGAGACGAAATCCCCACACAAGCAAAGTGCACAGAACACGGGGCTGAAACATTCAGGCTTCAGAGGAAAAAGCCAGAGAACCTTTGGAATCCCTACAGGGCCAACTGTCCTCAGTAGTGATGCAACAAATCGTAGGAAAACAGCAGCAACCAAGAACGGAGGAGGCCGAGCTTGAGATACAGAAGGAGGCCTGAGCCTCCAGAGGGTGCAGGGCTACAACAGATGTGTCTGGATGGTAAAATGGTGGGAAACACTTCCAACAGCTGGCTTTCCAAGCATGTTTGAAACTCTCACTACAGCAACGTTCTGGTCAAACCCTTTAGCAAACCAGCAGTGCTGAAGAGGCCATGTGCTTTAGAAAGAATAATGACTATGAGTTGTCGCAGGTCTTGGTCCTGGTCCCACCACACATGGCCAAGAAGGAAATCAGGTCTCTGGTGAGAGCGGACCGTGCTCACAGGGACGTCAGTGGGCCAAGCCTCGTATCTGAGGCACGTAAAGGAGCAGAGCTATTGGCCCGTCAGCAGCTGTTCTGACTATTTCACTACTTCTGTCCTCCAAGGACAAGAGTCTGGTTGGTTGCCTTTCACTGGGATGAGGGGTGCTGAGAAGGCTGTGCACCTTCAGTTATCCAAAGGTCTGGATCAGGCTGGAGCTGCCCGTTAACAACTGAGCTACGTGTGTCCTGGATTCCAGGACATAACTGTTTCTGGCTTCCACTAGAAGCGACTGGATGTCTCTCAGTGACCGTTCCCTGAGCCTCACTTCCCTTTCTTTAGGTTCTCTTCCTGTTGCTAGGAATCCAGCTGGAGGCATCACCTCCAACCTCTCCTGTCCTATGGACAGACCAGAAAATGATATTCCTGGACATTAGGAAGAACGATCAGTCCCTTTACTGATCAATAATAAGGCAAAGTTACATTAACAGCTTCTGCACAGAGGGGTCACCACTGGAGAGGCCCAGACACAGGAGTGGATAGATTAACGGAGCTTGTTAACTTCTGTGCCCATTGCTGGCTATGTGGTCTGGAGGAAACAGCCAATTTAACAACTCCCACCTTCAGTGTATTTCAATCAGGACACATTCACGTACGTGGGCAGAGAAAGGCGCTCGCAGTGAGAGGGAAGTAGAACACTTCCACCTGCTCCTTTGGACTCGAGCCAGAACTTTACTCACCGAGATACATATCAAACCAGCCATGGAAGGACAGCACAAGAGATATTTGGCCTGCTGTGAATGCACACACCATCAGTAACGAGGTAGCTGATTCATGAAGCCCAGCTCTTTGAGACAAAGAAAAACCCCTTTAAGCAGTTGGTAAGGGAGAGCTCAGCTGTACGGTGAACGGCTGCTGGCTGGAGGCTAGAGACTGTGTTAGTAGAGAGCTAGGATCCTAGCTGGAATGGACTGAGATACCAAGCGCCTTTCCCCATACAGAACATAGGCTAGTTCCTTTTAGGACAAGCATGCTCTGAATCCAGTCACTCTGCAGCAGCGGGTCCCCTTCTGATGTGGTTTCCTTTATTGGCGCTTGATCCAGACTGGTGTGTATGAACTAATGGATCCTCCTCCCCATGTTGTGAACTTGAATAAATAATTATTATTTTTTTTTACAAGTTTACTGTGCATCACACAACCTAAAAAATAAACTGAATAAAGTTTATGAAATTTATAAATTTTCATCACGTCTATAAAATACAGTTGCCGCTTGGAGCGACGCTTTTCTGTACACAGAACACCAAGTCACAACACAATTCAAAATGCACCTGTTTCATCGTGTGGCAGCAAGTTAAGCTCGATTGTGGTGTTTTTGTGAACTACCATTTAAACCTAGTCAAAGCAAAAAAATACAAAAGCGAATGTACGTAGAAGTCAATACATGTACACGGCTGAGCCATTTGGAATCAAGTATAAAAACCTTACTAACAAAATACATTGTACTTCAACAAAAACAAACACGCTGAGAAAATCTGCTGCTATCTGCCCCAGCACAGAAGCTCGGTTTTCAATCTTCCCAGTATTGTTAAAAGGAGACCAACACCAGTGATTACGCACCCTGTTCATATGCCAATGACACCCTAAAACAAGTTAACAGTCTAGCTACTGAAATTCACAGTGACTTGAGCGCCACCAGAGGGTTTAATGGGCCCAATTAAATAGTCTAACAGGACTGAACTTACATTATGCTGCTTCTGTTCAGAAGTGTCTGAACCAGTTGAGCTTCCACGGGTCAGATCAAGTGATCTAGCTGCCATTCCAGAGGGGAGTATTGCATTCTTGTTTGTTATAAACAACATTAAATGCCTGATAACTGAGCCATAAGCTCTGTTAAAAATAAAAAAGGAACCACCCCAAACCAAAGACTGCCATTCTCTATAGCTCATGCTTTGCTGTAAACCAATGGACTTTGGTATATGAACAGAGTGAGCTGAATAAATAAAAGCAGACCTGTCTGAGAACTCAGCTTGGCATTGGTCAACCCTCAAAATCAGCACCAAGGATTTGAACTAGAGAGGCACAGTTCTGACGGATGAAATAGCACCGAGAAGGCTCTTTACATCTCTGCTGGTGTGCCAGTCCTTTATTATTCAGAGAATTATTTCAATAAGTTGTGGTTTATGACTTTAGATGGAATAAAATAAGTCAAAATTATTTTCATTTTTAAAAAAAGATAAATACTTTATCTAAACTATCAACAATACAAACTGGAGCTTTTTTTAAGCATTTTCCTTTGCAGTTATTTTCTAACTCCGATTCACAGTAGAATATTCTTTTCTCTGTTATCTAGGTCTTTTTTTTTTCCTTTTTGTTTGCTTTGTCCAGTAGTAAGAGAGAGTAGAAACCCCTGCCAGGCCAGGCGAGCACCTTTCAGTGGAAGTTGAGTGAAGTTGGTCCACGTTGTCCTTGCATAGGTCACATCGGGTTGAGGTAGAAATCCTAGTTACCTGTGGGATAGGAAGAGAGACCATCTAAATCAAGCTTTCGTGCCAGAAATGTCACTTTCTATATAGTTCTTAGACCTTGTTATCCAGCAGCAATAGGGATGGAAAGGAGAACAAGCCATATGTTGATGGTCAAAATTAGAGATGGAAAAGAACTAGTAGCTGTTGTCCCTCCTACACCTCTTGGCCAGGGCAGTAATTCCATTTGATCCCTTATTCCTAGATATAGGCTCCAGATCAGCAAAGCGAATCCGCAAGCAGTCCTATTCACGTTCTTAAATCAGGAACATGGGACTTCATTCAAAGCCCACGGGAAGTAAACTGGGGCCTTTCCGATGACCGACTCAGAACTATGCTGAATTGGTGTCTTAGTTATCTCTCGTCATTGAACTCTTTTCACCATGTGCTGGCCTAGGCACCTCCATGTGTCAAATCATGTGCCCCTGTTCCTAGGCTTCTGCCCGATTTCTGGTTTCTGTGTTGGTCAAGTAGACACCCTGCCCCCCTCCCCCCGATGCTGCTGTCCTGTCATTCAGAATGGAAGCTCTTTGGGGCAGGGGGTGTCTGAGCATTTGTAGAGGGCACCGAGGAGCCCCAATTTCAATTATAGTTTCCTGGTGTTGCAATAATAAAAAAAAGGTATTTTCACAGTGCTGGCATCAACAAAGGAGGCAGAAACCTTAACCAAATTCACACCTAGGAGTGGCCTGCATACAGGAATCCATTTAATGAACAGTATTGAGGTTCTAACATTTGGCTTGCCCCGTCTAGTATTACCTTGGGGAGTGGCTCTCTTTCTGCTCTGCCCCCTCTCACACCTGAGAAGCCCTCTAGAGTCAGCTTTGTCCAACCTAATGCCTTTCTGCAAAAAGTTTCAATTTTGACAAATTGGTGTTTTCTAATGAAAAAACATTCGTCAAAGAAATTTCTCCCGCTCTGCTCACACCTCCCCCTTCATATTTTGTTGCTCTTAACATCTTACTTTAACACCAACTGCTGTGGAGCTCAGGGCAAGTTACTGACCACTCTGTTTCGGCTCCCCTGGCTGCACCTCTGGAGGTAACGTACACACACGGGGATTGTGAGAATTTGATCACATTTGAAGATCAATTTGACAGTGACCATGCGATCTATGTGCAGAGTGTTTTGTAAGACACTGAAATGGGTTGTCATTTTAGTCAAATGCCACAAAAGGCAAAGGATGTTACCATCTACTAGAGCAGGGGCTGGCAACCTTTGCCAATTCATGCCGGCCCCTCCTCCTCGACCCTCAGCTGATGCCAAGGGCCCATTCATGGAAAGAAACCACCTGGAGCGGCTCCTCTCAGCAGCGTGCCTGGGGACCCCTATCCCCAGCCACGCCATGGAAAGAAGTTGCCTGGAGTCACTCCTTTTGCTGGTGGCACAACACAGAGAGGAGCCGCTCTGGGCGGCTTCTTTACATGGTATGCCTGGGGCATGGACATGGCGGGGACCTCCGCACTGCAGCTGCCCCCAAAAGAAGCCACTTGGAGTGTATTTTGGTGGCAGAAGTGGCAATTTCTGTGGCACCACAGAGGATGCCGAGTGCCGCTCCAAATGGGCTCGTGTGTCACTGTTGGCACGCGTGCGGGGGTTGCCTACCCCTGGCCTAGAGGGACTTTCTGTACTGAAGGGCAGCAGCAGCAGCAAGAGTTTGCAGGAAGGCAGGCGTCTCTGAAATATTGGCTTAACTATGCAATCCAGAACTGCGTTCCAACACCACAGATTGTCATGACGACAGCATGTGCCTTTCCGACAGTTGCGCTAAAAGATTTACGCTTTCTTTACCGAGATGGACATGTGCACCCAACTTCCAGAGGTCTTCCTCTCTTCCACAGCCTCATTTCCTGACTCAGCCTGGGCTCGAATTCATCCCAGCGTATTTCACTAACGAATCTAGTGGTGCATAACCCACCTAGCAAGCCAAGGACTGCCCATGGCCACAGCACAATGGCTCCCACAATCTGGTATTGATATATCTATCAGGGAAGGCCACTGGGAGCAGATAATGGAGACTTCCTGCTTTAGTCTTATCTCATTCAAATTATAATCATAGGCTGCAGAGAATGATTAGATTAGGTTGCCACTAACAGGCAGAGACATGAGTCAACCGGGCTGCGTTGGCCACAGCTCTCTGCTTAGGGCCACATTATCTGCAACCCAAGACTAGATCATCCTTATTCAGTTGTTTCCAAAAAAGAAGCTGTAGCCTAGGACCCCATGTCTTCCTTTTCTGGCCATCTAGGGCAAACCAAGACATCACCCCTCTGCCCTCTAATGGCAAAGCAGCGGCAGCTTGCAGTTTAATGGCCTGCATATTTGAAGAGGAGAACACCCAGTTGCAACGGAGATGGTAACTCAGAATAGGTAGCAAGTCCCTGCAGGCCTCTATCTCCAGAAAGATGCATGGAAATTATGAACATTCAGCTTCTCTTCCTAGTTTCTGTCATGCCCTTAAAACTGCACATTTTCTAAAGTATTCGCATAATGATACTGCAGGAAATGTTGTTTCAAATACTAGATCGGTAACCGTTGCCATCTCAGCCTGAACACAGCGTTCCTGAATATCAGAGAAGGCAAGAGTTACCACCATGCGCACTCGGTGTGTTGAGAAATCCTGACTCCCAAAACAGAGGCTTCAGCGTCTCCCCCTTCTGCCATGAGATTACCTGCCCTACAATTTTGGGGGATTTCTCTGTTTCAAGACCCTGTCCCCACCGCCCTTCCAAGGTCAGCTGTGGGCTGACGGCTGAAAAGGAAAGGGTCATTTAGTATCTCGTACAAACCTCCTGGTTTTTTCTCTCGCCTTACCTTACAAAACAAGAACTGTTAGCTAAGCAAGCTCTTTATCGAGGCTTAACCCCCGAAAGGTGCGAAGCATAAGGAGACTGCATGCCAAGTGTAACCCACATAGCGGAGGTGCCGGCTGCGTTGGACTGCGGTATCATGGGCGCGGTCTGTGCCAACGCCAAACGGGGCAGAGGTGGGTGATGGACTGTAAAGGAGGAATGGGAGGTTTTGTGCTGCAAAGACGCTAGCTTAATAGACAAAGAAGCATTAGTGGATTGAACAGAAGCAGCGGAAGAGGATGGTAAAAAAGCGTCGTTAGCTGGAATGGACGGCAAGTTCTGCAAAAGCACAGGCTCAGAGTTAGAAGAAGCGAGTAATGGAGGAGGAGGAGGTAATGAAACATTAGGAGGAGGGGGTGGAGGGGTATGAAAAACAGATTGCACTGGTGCCCTGTTCGGGTGTTGGGCAGCTCTGTTCTCACTGGATGTGACTAAGCTAGAGGAGGGGGACTGGAAGGATGCGATGCTGGCAGCAGCCGGCAGGGGGTTTAAGCTATTACAGACAGCACTGCTGCTGAAAGAGGCTCCAAACTGATGAGAAGAGGAGGCAGAAGGCACCGCATGGTTAAAAACACCTGCAAACAGGAGAAAAAAAACTCAGCTTCAGCAGATGGGCTTCGTACAGTCACAAGTGACAAGAGAAAGCAAAAAAAAAAAAAAAAAGCAAAATTATAGCAGTACAGCCCCATACAAAATATGCAGCATGAAATAGCAGCAAGCAATGAGAGATAATGGTGCAGGCCAGGATGTGTGAGGGGTTCACTTACCTTCCTCCTGCCACCCTGAAAACGCCCCGAGGAACAATGGCGAGAGCCAAGAGAGAGCAGAGCTTTTGGTTCTAAGCCACACAGGCGATGAGATTACCCAGTCACTAGAGTGCTTTATCTGAAGACTCAAATGACTGCTGTTCCCTCCTCTTTACCCACTTACAAGGCCACAAGGGGGGAGAGTCTATGTCCAGCAAATCTAAAACGCTAAGAGGTGAGAGTTAGGATTTCCCGACGTGGTGCGTGAATTATTACGGCAGGACCTGCCAAACGCTACAGGGTAAAAGGAAGATTCTTTCCGTTCTGCTTCCACTAGTCTCATGTTAGGGAGAAGAGAAACACAGAATGCTGGAGGTACACATGGTATTTGTTGTTCATGGCACAGAAACACGCTCTTATCACGGTCAGTTCAAGAGCCTACGCAAACCCCATCAGCAGCTCATCTGGAAAGGGCAGATACTCAGCATGAACAAGGGAGAGAGGAAGAGAATCTCATGTCCTAGTCTCAACCTTTTCTGACACTGACACGTAAGATGTCTAACTGTCCAGCACGGGCAGCATGACACGCCTGGTTCCTGCACAATGAGAATTGATGAACCCAGAATGCCTAGGTGGCCTTTTCATTTCCTTTCATATTTAGCTCTATATTCATCTAGCAGAAAGAAAGCTCCTGATTGTTTTATCCTCTGCAATGGATTAATTCTACCACTCATGAGAGATGCAGAGAAGAGTCAATGCAAGTTGCTCCACCTCGTGCGAAAGTGAAAGGGTTTTTTACCTGGAGAGAAGCATTAGGAACTTTTCTCTAGCCCTACCCTTATATAAAAAAAACAAAGTTCTTCCTACCTCCAACTGTTCCACCTGTAACCCCAGGAGAGAAGTTCCCCATACCATGAGAGTTAGTCAGTCTGGTTGTAGCTGATGACACGTGGACCAGACTGGCAGCAGCTGGCATTGAATTAAATAAGGACTGCAATACTGAAGAGTTTGTGACCGAGCTGAGGTTTGCCTGCAAAGCCATGGAGCCCAGGGGGAACTGCGATCCAGTGGTCAATGTGTTTAAGAAAGGATGGTGCGTCTGAACAGAAGGTGCTGGGTTGCCTGCAGATGAGACACCAGTGGAAAGGCTTTTGCCATTGAGAAGGCCACCAGAAGATACAGCAGCAGAAATGAAAAGGTTGTGGCCGTTTTTAAACTCCACGTCCCGGTCCCGTCCTTTGCTGATCTTGCCATTGTGCTGCAAGGAATTTTTTTCAGAAGAAGCCCCTGGACGAAGATTTAATTCACTGATCTCTTTGCTTTTCACTCCTGACCAGTTTAAGTCTTCCCCTTTCATGCTGCCTAGGCCTTCAAGCTGCCTCTTGTTCAAAAAGGGATTTGTCTCTGAAATCCCCACATCTTTGCTCCGCTGCGACTGAAACCCCAGAGAGGAGTTGAGGGTCGTCACCTCTGAAGTCTTATGGGGAAGAGAAGCACCATCAATAAAGCTGTGTAAACCGATGTCTGTGCTCAGTCCACCATTATACATGGATCCATTAGCGGCGTTCGTACTAGGGCTGAGTCCATCCGTCCCAGAGGAGGTCATGGTGATGTTTTTCCTTGAATGTGCTGCAATTTTGGCATCGATGGCCAGGCCATCCTCAGAGGATGGCCTAAAGGCAAACAGGGAATTCTGGCTTAGAGTTGAAACAGCCTGCAATGGGCTATCGGTAGGTTTGGTCAGGTTGATGTCAGAAATGGGCGAAAAGGTCGACTTCCATTTACTGCTATTCATGTTCTCACTGGTTTGTGCTTGTTTCCTCCCCGCTAAGCTGCCACCTAGTTTGGAAGAAGAGTTGCAAACATCAATGAACAATTCATTTCATCTTCAGTAAGCAAAATCTGTCCAACAACTGACTCCTTTTAATGGCTGGTTCTGCTATCTAAATACACTGGGATAAAGTTCACAGCAGCTATTTATCCCTCTAGGACTAGTTACGTGCATCTCAAAATACTTATTAGGGCTACTGTAATCTGTTCTTCCAACCACCTTCGTAGCAAAGACCCATCTAGCCAAATATTGGTCAGGCATCCTTGCCTAGGAAAAAAATTAAACCCTCTAAAATGCTCTACTCCATCCATAGTTTTATCCCAGGTGCCAAGCATGAGGGCTACAACCAAATCCCATAAATGTAAAGAGGTTTTGAAGCCACCAACTACAAACAGATGGCCCCAAAGTCTGTAAAGTGATGACGGCTATTCCCTTACGGATCCGTATTAGCAAAGCACTCTGCTTTCAAAGGCACATCTGCCCGATGCCACGAGTTCTGCCCCAGGAAGCCTGCTTATCAATTGACAGCCTCAAAACCACAGGGCAGCAGGCAGCACAATGCATTTCAATGGAGGGTTAACAGTCCCCAGACTTACCATTTTCAGCAGTCTTCTGGGGAGATTTGCTTTCCAATGATATTGTTGCAATTTTCCTCTCAATTCTATTAAGAAAAGAAAAAAGTACTTTATACAGTGCTTCTTGAGTCTGGCTGTCACTGAGTTACCCCTGTGGCTTAACTCTAGATTTCTGTTTCTCTGTCTGCTTAACTAATTTCAGAATCTAAAGCACAAACTTACTACTGGAGTATATTGTTTCTGACTAAGACATAAGCCGCCAGAAGACGCTAAACACAGACTGTGATGGAATTTTACCTACATATCGAGAATACTTGTACGTGGTCCATTTGGTCTCTCTCCCCTGCTCCCGACAGCCAGATTTACAGCATCTTTACTCTTAAATTGCTTCACACACAGCAATTACTGCACCCGCAAATGGGGAAGAACATGCCAACGCAGAGCCACGTTATACTATAGCTGGGGTAGGAAGTGAAGAACTCTGTATCAAGTTGATATGGAAGAAGGAACTTTTTAAGCCAAAAATTACCCAAACTGGGACTTGGTCAGGAATTAGTGCTGAAATTAGCGCTTCTCCAAAGTTTTTGCTCATTCTCCCCAACAACGCCACCCACCGCAAGCATTAAAAACCACAGCTAGAGGAGTAGTTCCCTATGCTCATTCTTCTTTCTAACACCTTCCTCGTTTATCAAGAGAGGTTAGCCACTGATGCACACCATGTCCACAATGTTGAAAACAAACCCTTGCTGGATAAGCAACATGGGTTAACAAGACAGTTCTCCAAGCACAAAGATCTAACAGACCAGACTTTGCATGTCACCTTAGCTTAGAGAGCTGCATCTTCTGTTCCCATAAAGCTACTAACCAGACATCTACACCGACGTATTCACCTGGTGCTATTATGCTCATCTTCCGATCCCTGCTCTTCATCTGAAGTCAGTGGTGAGTAGTGAACACCGTTGGTCTGAATCAGGGGCTTCTCTTTTTTCAGCACTGGAGGCTGGTCATTGTCCTGGTAGGGAACAGGAGAGTTCTTCAGGGAGTTTTCAGGGGAGGAAATGGCTGTTATTTCTAAAGGCTGATTAATGTTATTGACCTGGGATGGGGAGAAAAAACATGTTAAGAATTAAAATATTCTTTTAGTAAAGAACTTCATAAGACAGGGCATTCACTCCCACACTCAGCTTCCAGCTTTAAGATTAGCTTAGATTTTAACGGCAAGATTCAGCATCACAACCCTAAAATCCTGCACAACGCTTGGCTGCCTTTCTGAGCCCTCATGGCTGAATATTTGACTTGATGCTGATAAAACTAGGCAGTTAAATGCCTGACAGAGAGAGCAAGAATATTTCTCCTCAAATATCAGTTTCTGATCCCATGATGAATACAGCCTACAGGGCCTCATTAGGAATATTTGCTGTGTGTTTTATCTTCACGCCCATTGTGCAGCATTTGCTTAACGTCAGTGGGACTTGGCACTCAAGTCACTTAATTTTACTCCATCTAAAATAAATTTAGATTTCACTAGAAGCAAACATGCTATTGTGTTTTATGATCACTTGGAGAATCAGAATTAGTTTGTTAAAGATTCTCTTTAATACTCAATATTTTTTGAAGGGAAAGATAAAATAACTCAAAAGATTCTGTAACTAAGCTCATGTGATAAATAAATCTGTTAGTCTTTAAAGTGCCACAGGACTCCTTGTTTGTTTTACATCCAAATGGATCGTTCTAATTTGCCCTAATCTATTGGCCCTTAGAGGAAAATTCACACAGGTTGTGTGTCAATACAGAACCCCAAAATTGTAACAATGCCTACTACTGATATGCCAAACTCATACTTTCACTTTGTAGTAACTCCCATCCTTTTTCTTACCATTGAGTTAATATTGAGTGGTGACCCTGAGGGCTGAGTAAAGAGCCCAGCCATAGTTGGTAAGGATTTGCGTTTAGGGGACACCCCCGAGTTTATGTTTAGATTCCCAGGGGAGGATCTCTTCCTTCGTCCCCGTTTCTTCCCATCCTGCATGTATGCTTGGCCGCAGTCCAGCCGAATGCTTGTAGTCAAGGGACTGTGCTTGTGAGAAGGAGACTGTTTCACACTTCCTGTGCTAGGAGAGATTGTGAAGACGATTCTCCTCTTGGCCTCGTTCTCAGGATCTGAAAAGGCAGCATCAGCCTGAAGCTCCCCCTTTGTTCCTTCAGCAAACATCTTCTGAGCATCCACGTATTGCAGTACCCCCACCATGCTCTGAGGGGCACCATTTAACTTGGGGCTTGCAGAATGCTGGGGAGCCGGGGAGTTCTGCCCAGAGTGCCGTGACTGCATCATGAGCAAAGAAGGATGTTGTGGAGTGGAACTTCGAGACCCTATCGAGTTAAACAAACTGCCAGAGTCGTCCACAGCTGCCTGATCCACAATATGGTTAAGGTGAGCTGGGCTGTTTGAAAGAGTTCCATTAACTGCCATGGAGCCAGAAGAGTATGAAAAACCTGTTGAAAGGGAAAGAATCACGTATACCTTACATTTCTGGGATTCAGACGAGCATTCGACTATATTAGATCCACCAGCAATTCTGGCAACGCAATCATTAATTGCTGGTTATCTACATGATACTGAACTCTGCTGTTTATAGAGGGAATCCAAGAACACGCGTTGGTGAATTAAGTAAGATTTGTCCGTTCACTCTGTTCCCTTTTATTGACTCAGGAAAGCTCAGACATAACATGGAAGGGTCCTGCTTTTAACCCAGTTTTGAAATCAGAACTCAAGTGCCATCTCCGGATAAGTAGTTCACCTGGGATTAAAACCCAAGAGCCTCTCTGCTCCCGGCCCCCTCCTCTAGTCAGATGCTAATCAGTTCATTTCCTTCTTAAGAGGCTATGTGATCTGCACACCTTGCCCCTCCCTGAGTTCAAACCAAAAGGAAACAGGAAGAAAACTGCTGGGACTGAAGGACCCATGTGCGAGTTGAAGGAAAAGGGGAGAAGTATCTACAGCAATGCATCATTCCTGGAATTAGACTTTAGACTGGGCCTTCTTTCCTGGGACAACAGGAACTGAGGAAAGCTGGGAGCCCAATGTTCCTGTACAGTAAGTACAATATTCTTTTGGCTGATCCAAGAGTGTCCAATTGGCTTCAGAGGAAACTGCCTCCAGCCCTCTTTGGCTGAATGGAGGTTAATCATGACAAAGGCCCTGAGGAAAAATGGACACTGCAAGTCGGATGAGGATACAGCTGTGGAAGAGAACTTCCTGAAGGCTACAATGGAACTGTGCTCATCAGTCCTAGGAAGCCTAAATAAAGGGATTGGTGGTGCTTTTTGGGAAACTGGCTCCTGCCCCTTGAATGGAGTGTAATAGTGCAGTGGATCTGCTAAACTCCTGGCTGCAATTCTCAACAACAACTGATTTCCAGACTACTGACAAAAGCCTGACTCATTTCTCTTTCTTTTAAGGCTCCATTGGGAAGGTGTGCAGATACTGGAGAGCGACAGTGAAGCTGGAGATAGGATTTCCCCACGGGTGGGGAGTCCATCTGTTTCATCCTCTATTTGTGCCAACGAGAGAAAAGGCTAGCGGCTATGGTCTGCCAGTGTCCCACACGATGGCTGCAGCTAGGGGAATCCCAAGTACAAAAAGGACCACAAGCCGGCATGCAGATGGATGAGAGGAAATTCAACCTATCCTGATGCTGGAGAAGCGCTTAGGGGGACTTAGCGCCGGGAGGTCAGAACTGACCAATAAAAAACACACTGCCTGTCTTGGTGTGTGATTCTTTGGCCTGAACTGACTCTTGTGCCCATCCACCAACCAACCACACTTCCCTTCGTGTTTTTTCGGCCTCGTTCCACCCCAATCCGGGTTCTCCTCCTCAACCAGGATCATTCACCGTTGACACGATGCTGCACCATACATTCAGCGCTCTGCAGCAGCCGCCACGGCACTAGGCCCCCAGTGCCCAAAAGCTCGAACACGGACACTAAATGGAGTTACCGCTATGGGATACGGAGGCTCCAGAGCGGGAGAGTTCCTCACCTGAGGTAGCCAAAGCCGGTGGCTTGTTTCCAGCAGCACTGCTTACACCATTATGAGAACTAGCACCAAACTGTTTTTCAAGTGTTGACGATGAGTCTCGATTCTGATGAACTGGACTGGGTGTGCTTCTCTGGAGGAGGCGAGGGAAAAACAGGCATTTCAGTCCAGGAAGACTGTTCAACAGCTGTTCATTTAACAGAACTCAGGACCTTTCCTGGCTTTCAATCCCTTTGCATTCCCTCAACTTTGTAGCCTTTGCATATTTTGAGACAATTACAATTTAACTCCAGGTCTCCCAAATGTCATGAAACCAAGGCCTGCACTGGCAGCTTGCTGCATCTACTTTCATTTAGCCTGCAGAGATATCACGCTCCAGCACGTAATAATCCTTCTACCATAACGCATCCCTACATGCTTACACATGGCCTCTCCGCAGACCACACCTTCTGTACTAGTGACGACGAGAGCCAGGCCATGGACTAAGATCCCAGGGGCTTCCTCTTATATCTCTTGAAGAATGACTGTCCATGCACAAGGAATATTCCTCTCCCCACCAAAAAAAATCTGGCACTTTGAATAAAAAAAACACTGCCTCTAACCTTATATAGTCATGAATGTATTGGTGCACAGATTAGGATCCTCCACTAATCAGAGAGCCTTCGGGGCCCTCCTGCTACTATGTTCTTGTTTGTTTCTAAAACTGCTGCTTTCACAGACAATGAAACAGTTCCCAAGAGCACAAACAAATGCTTCTTCTGCACAGGGTGTAGAGTTCACATGTACCTGAGAAACTCAGGAGGTTAGACAAGCCTGTGACCTGCACTCACAAACCAAAGAGAGCAAAGAGGACTGAAGTGATTCCTCTCCTTTGAAGAGCAAAGGGTGAACTCAAAATGTGTAGAATGGTTTGCTCTTGGGCGCATCTATGCCAGCAGCTATAACCCAGCCATGGATCTGTCTGGATTAGGGGACAAACCTAATACAGCTACATCATTCATAGTGATTGGTGAGACAACCTAAGAGCATTACTACAACGGGGTTGGAGGTCTGGACTATACACAGGTTATCCCAAATATGAGACACAGTTAGCACCCACCTTCACTACAACTTTTACTATTTATATTGAGGTAACGCCCCACCCAGGACCCCAATGTGGCAGTGTTGTAGAAACATCAGCAATGGTCCTCCACCTTTGACTCAGTACAATTTTGTCATAACCTGGTCCCTCAATCCATAGTTTCACAGTAGATGGGAAAAGAAACAAAGGGCTGTATGAGATTCTCAGCCCATACACACAGCTACTTTGAAAGCATGAGAAGAGCATACAGGCTGAAGACATGGTATCATCCTGAGAATTTCTGTTCTTAAAATGCCTCCATAATGAATAAGTCATCAGGAACACTAAAGAGTGCACCAAATTCCCAGCAGATGCAAATCGCCATCGGCCCAGAGTTACCCCACAGTAGACCAGCTGAGGATCCAGCCAAGAATGTGTGCGCACATGTATACACATGTGTTGCAGGTGCTCACAGGCATCAGAACTGAGCCAACTCTTATTATCAGCAAGGAATAGTTCTGAGAGAGACCATAACACCCCAGGTACTAGCTATTCTCCCTGCTGGAGTGGATTTAGTTGGGGGCAGGAGGTGGAGTTCAATGAGGCTGTCCTGCAAATGAGAGCAATCAACCTATCAACTGGGAATAGTTAAAGAACATGGACGTGCAAGGGAGAGGCCAGCGGAGGCTATGGGATACATGATCTCAGGATAGGGAGTTCTTTCCCTCTTCCATGCCAGAAAGCGGGCTATGAGGGATTTTATGTTGCTGCACAAGGCTGTATGGGTGAACTGCTGGAGAGGAGTCCCAAAGTAGGAAGCATCCACCCTGCGAGATGGTTCAATAAGCTGAGAAGGGAGCCATTAACCTCCCACTTTCTCCAACTACTGTCAGGGTAGATTCCAAATCCATTTCCCACAGGAAGGCTGCGAATGCTCCTTATTCCTCTATTGGAACCCCCCATTGACAGAAACACTGGCGAGAACTGGATGCCTTACACCCCTGGTCTGTCAATCAGTGATCCCCCTCCTCTTCCCTCCCCACTGTACTTTTTATGCTCTTCCCTTTGGCAATGCACACCAGCATAGGCTTGCCAAGATCAAAACCATTTCCAATCATAAGGAGTCTGGTGGCACTTTTAAAAACTAACGAACTTCAAAGCGCCTGACGAAGTGGGATTTTTCTCCCACGAAAGCTCATGCAATAAATACATTTGTTAGTCTTTTAAAATGCCACCAAACTCCTTGTTTGTTTTGCTGAACTAGACTAACACAGCTCCCCCTTTGAAATTTCCAGTCATAAAGGCTGAAAAATCAACACCGCCACAACAGCTCCCGGGTGGCATGCCACAATTTCAAAGCACAAATTCAGCATCGGAATGCGCACAAGATAGCCCCTTTTCACCAATCAGCAAACCAAGAGAGCCATTCATTTACCCAGGATCACGTGGGAAGTCTTTGGCTGAACAGAAGTCAGCACTTGGGTATGACATGAGGCTATCAGTAAGGAATCCCATTAGACTGTGCCTGCCTCTCCAGTATGCCAGATTCAGAACATGCACTACTTGGAGCAGGGACTTATCGCCATCTCTGTCCAGGCAGGACGCAGGGTGATCTAACCTAACTCCAGGTGGAGATACCGCATCAGCAGTCACTCCAAAAGCATCATGGGTATTCTAGCTCAATTCCTAGCCAGGATTCTGGTGCCCAGTCTACAATTATTCCCCGGGTTGGTTTTTAGTTAGGGATGGAAAGTGTTGACAATCCCTTACTCACCACCTTCTCAACACGGCTAGGTAGGACTACGCTGGCCAGAGGGATACTAACAGGGAGTTTATTGGGCTGCACCGTGCTGAGAGGAATACTGATAGGGAGACTGGTGATGGTTTCTCCGTTACTTGCAGAAGTCCTCTCTCGCAAAACCTGCCAACACAAAAGCAAACTGTTTCAAAGGGGGCTCATTACTCATCAGTGCGAGTTTCCCCAACCGTAATCAAACCCTACTATTTTTTAAAGCTTATTTTGATGGTTTTATGTACCAATAAGCTGTGTGCATTTTTCCCTGCTCCATTTGCTGCAGTATTTGCACCCATCAGGCAGCACATTATACGTGAGAAGAGAACAGCGTATCAGTTCAGCCAATGGCAACCACAGATGAACCAGATCACTGTGGACAGGAAGGATGGAGGCTCCAGTGTGGGCCTCCAGGTGGAGGAGAGGGTGGGGAGTTTTCAAAAGCTTGTTTTCTGACACCCTTGCCTATGTTTGAGTATTTCTTTCAGCAGGTGATAAAGTACCAGCCTCTTTCTTAGACCGACACCCAGATGATGCAAGGCGGGATTAGCTAAGCAGATAAATGCTCACTAGGAACTAGAGTAAAACAACATATTCCTATTACAGAATTCAATGAAAAGGCAGCTGATGGCAATAAAACTTTCAGCCACTATCAGTCTAGTTCATGACCAGACTCTCCCCATCATCTATCTTCCTTTTCACATTACACCCAATGCTGAGTTGGTCTTTTCTACAGCTACCAGAAAGGATGGAGGCCACGGCTAGCCTATGGCTTTTATTCCTTTACTCTGTCACGAGCATCGCGTCTGTTGACAGATTCGTGCAAGAGGCCAGGGCCTTCCTTACCTTCTCGCCTGCAATCGGTAAGGCCACTGGGGAAGAGGGCCGAGTTTCCTGAGGACTCAGCTTTATGCCATTTGAAACACCAGGGCTTGGATATGTAAGGCCATTCTCTTTTACATGGTCACCTCTGGAACAAAGATGTATACAATCAATTTTTTCCTTCTAGGGCCCTTTGTCCAAAACAATTTCCTGTTACAGACTCAAGACATAATTGCCTTGCTTACCTGATCAACCGGCATTGCTGGATACACTGACTTACAGTTAAATGCCGATGCCACAAAACTTGAAAAATCTAAGCAGAGATTCTACTGTTGTGCTATTTTCCTCTATCTAGATATGCTATCAGCAATACAACAAGCATTACCACATCTCATTTCTCAAAACAGGAACTGACCACTCTCACCTCTGATGTATCTCATTAGTTGTTGCTTTTCCATTGACTGCATGGTCCTGATTCAAGTGTCTCCTTAGGGCTATCTTAGCTGGGGAAAACCTGGTGTAATCGGGCAAGGACAAGCTTGCTGTCTTGTCCATTTTCTGTCTGCTGCTGTGGTTTGGGGTGCAAGGAATTATTTCTTGGTCCAGGTGAGAGGTCATGTACTGAGGGGTGTTCTGCTTGGAAGAGGGCCTACTAAGAGCATTATGGATTTCATAGGGAGTAGCATGGCCATTCATGGACAGTTCAGGACTCATGCCATTGATGTGGGGCATAGGAAATTTAGAGCACTCAAGCTCAAGTTGGAATCGGCCGTGATCAGCCTCGGGCTCACGGCTTAAACGGTTTTTATTGCGTAGTTGTACCGACAGAGACTCATCGGACGGCATGTACGATTTCAGCTGCATGAGCTCCTGCTGCCTTTGACTTTTCTCAAGCTCCACAATGCTGATCTTTAAATGAAGAGGAGGACAAAGATTAAAGACTATACCTAAGAATTATACCACATTTTGGAGTTTTCGCTTCCAGAGGCATCTCAGAAAAAGCATCCCATTTTTTGATGATAACTCAAAGCAAACAATCTATGATTTAAAAAACAAATTTCAATACACTGCTTTGGATTTGTGAAACGAAGGCACAAGCAGAAAAAGGAATATTCAAACAGACTACTAGGAAACATCTAGAGCATGTCAGACAACTTTCAATAAAGAGTCTGTAAAAAGTCAGATTTAAAATAAAAATGCAGCTTAATTTAGCACCATTGGATTGTGGGGGGGGCGGGACACACCCATATTAAGAGTGTCCAACCATGTACCCAACAAACACGTTTGGTCACTGGGTTACCACTTCCTGTGAGAAGCCAAGAGAGCCAACCCCATTGTGAAAAGAAAGGTCCTCTTGGCAAGATGTTTCTGTGGGACTTGATGTCTCACATGAGATCCAATATACACACATGACAGAACAAAAAAGAGAACAAAGCCAGCTGGACCTTCCTTTTCACTAGACAAAGCATTTTAAGGATGCACAGAACTTCTAATAAACCAATCTCAGATTCAGTAGGTCAGAGCAATAACGGAGGTCAAGCTGACTTCCATTAATTGTCCTTGATACACCTGAAAGATTATCTGCAGCTTTGTTCTTCCCTGTTGTACCAACCAACCCATTTTCTAATAATTTTGGAAGCTGCCAGATTGATGCTCCAGTATCATGTTATGCAAAAACCCAACAAGATGAGCTCTAACTGGAATACTGGCTGAACGCAACTCCAAGCAGGTGCCACCTCATTTGTTCCCTCTTCTACCTGCAATTCCAAACAATGCTTTTGTTTCTCGGAAATCTGATTCTTCAGTGCCTGCTTTTCCTTCAGTAAGCTCTCCAGCGACAGCGTTGACCAATCCAACTTCAGTTCTTCGCATCGTGCTTTAAGCTGCAAGAGCATTAAAGGCTAGGTCAATGGGATGTTTCACAACTCCAAGCTAACAATGGAGCAGGGCAGAATCACATCCTTGGAGGGAAACTTCTATCATGCTAAAAATTATCTTCAATTCCAGGCAAACACTGCAGCTTTACAGAAAAATTAATTTCTGGGTCCTGTGTGTGAGTGTTAGCTTGATAAGCCCCAACGTCCCTAAATGCTTCTGCATACAACTTCCCCCGCCCGCATTGACTGAACGGTTGAAAGGGACAGAAACATAGATGATAGCTACAGTCAAGCAAGCACTGGGCAAACTTCCTGGCCACCGTGTTGTAACATTTAGAACTACAAATTCATACTTGGAGCACATCTGCACAGCTGTGTACTATGAATGAGGTCGAGGCCACCCAAATCAGCTGTTGCAGAAAACTCCTGGTTTTAAATTGAGATCTCTGTAAGAATGCCCACCCCACCACCACCAGACCCTTTGGATCAAGATTCCTTCTTTCGAAATGCATCCTGATTAGGAAAAAGAAGAAAGCAACTGGCAACTGTTCACTGAAGCCAAAAGGTCTTGGGTCTGGAGGAAAGCCACACAGAGTAGGAATCAGAGTTGAGTACCGGAACTGGACACACACACACTTTCCATCACAAAGTCGCATTCTTTACATGGAGGACATTCTTCTAGGCTCTAGAGGAGATCAGATTTCCATTCCGGTTTTGTTCTCATTAAGATATAAAAAGGCAAATAGCCATTCGTGACCTGCCTTCTGTATATAACATGGCCATCCCTTGGTCCTGTGCTTCCATCTGACTAGCAATGCATGTACGTACCAGCTGCAAACTCTGGTTCCTGAGTTCACTGTTATCTTTCTCCAGCTGCTTTGTCTGTTCCTTAAGCTGCTGGTTGTGAGCAGAAATCTCCTTCTGAGCTTGAATCAGGTCATTATACGTCAGAGCCTTAACACCCAGCTAAAGAATGAAAGGGAGAAAGGTACACATTCACGTGGGATTCAGTATTCCAGTTTCAGACAATCAGCGCATACACAGAGTAATACTTCACATTTCTACATTGCCCATCGTTAGGGGACTCAACACTTTTACTGGCATTATTAAAAACTTTCCAATGCTTCTGAGAGGCAGTTTATTGCCATCGTCATTCCCACTTCTTGGATGGGGAACTGAGGCAAAGAGATGAGATTCCTTCTACAGTCAGTGGCAAGTTGGCCCATGTGATCAGCTGTTTATGCAGAGAAGCAGCATGCTTCTTTGCAGGCCTTTGAACTTTCATTTGAACAGTCTGCATTTCTTAAGGTGGTGTGGTACCTGCTGCACCCCCACAACCCTACTGCTTTTTAGAGCCACTATAGGAATGTCTCCAACCTTTCGCCAGCAGATGGTGCGCCGCTCCTAGGTTTTAATGGCAACTGCCGTTCAGGAGTTGATCGCTATTGACCAGTTTGGGGCCACGGCACTACAGGGAAGTTGGATGCTACTGTGCCTCAGTTCCTCCATTTATATGTACTGATACAGTACTGCGCTTCGTGAGACACTGAACTCTACTGACGGAAAGAACCGGCTAATACAGCTAGGTGTCATACTATTACTGCAACAGCTAACATTATTGGTGGTATCAGAGTGCAAAGACTTCCCAAATGAGATCAAGGTCCAAAGGGTTCACAGGCTAAGCAGACAAGAGTGACAGAGGTGGAAGTGATATTGTCCCACGTATAAAGTGGGGATTTGATGCCCAGCAATTACATGACTTGCCAAAGTCACACATGGGCTGACCGAGCCAGGGATTGAACCTTGATCTCTGGCAGTCAATGGCTTAATCACAGGAGCATTCAATGCCGCTTACTCACCTGCAAAGCCTATGTGAGGTGTAATGGGGGTTATGGCCTGGGTGAGTGTGAACAAGCTCCCCAGATGTGCAGTTACTGATGAATTCCATCACTCTTGTGTATCAGAGCAGCTTATCAATCTTTCTACTGCAGGTGAATGAAACCACTGCTTTCTGGGGTGACGAGATTTTAATTTGATCCCTTTGTTCAATTTCTGAGCATGTTCTGTTCTCTCCCTTCATAAGTGGACGTATAGGGTCTTCAAGCCACAAATAAAACAGTGTAGTGACATAATGCCAACACCAGCACCAAAGCCTTTTGGAAAAAGATTAGGCAGACTTGGGAGGACTACTCGGCTAGGGAAATGAATGGAAAACCATCCCTAAAGATTCACTAACACCCCTTCTGGGATCAAGATATTGTGCTTGGACTGGTAAGCAACAGAAATGGACTGCATCAGGAAATACATTCCATTGTGTGGCCACCTGTGTGTAAGAGGTCCCGATGCAAAAGTCAGAATAACACTTCAAGAATCTCTTGGGTTATTTATTTTTTTTAACAAGGCTATTTCTAAGCAAACATTAATTTTTAGTCCATTTCCACTAAGCCAAACCATACCTCATCAAGTTTCTGCTGAAAGAGCCGTTTGATTTCCTCTTTCTGTGCCTGGCAATGGGTGAATAGCTGCTGTGCTGTCCCCAGTAACTGAGCATTCTTTTCCTGGAAGAGTCAGAGAAAAGCAACAAAGTTTATTTCCAGCTCCTGCTGGAGTATATGAGAGAAAGTCCTTCTCAACAACCAGCATTTCAGCGATATAGATGCCTACACAAATGAGAACATTAGGAACCCTCTCATAACAGTGAGATCTATCCAACTGTGGTATGGCCTTCCCATCACCTGAAATATTAAAAACTGAACTGGGCAGTTAGGAATAAGTGTGCACTAGAAGAGAAGAGGACATAGATTACTTCAAAGATCTTTTTCCATCTCTAATTTCTGTATTTGCTAGTTTAACACAGTGGGTGAAACCTTATTTTAAAACCAAGTACAGAGATATTTATTTATAGGGTTTTCTGTAGTATTCATCAGAATAATCTCTCGGCAGCTCACACTTGTCTTCCCAGCACACTTGATAGGGAAGTACCAACCACATTTTACAGAGCGGAAACTGAAACAAAGAGATTAAGGAACTAATCAAGGACACACACAGTCTGTGGCTGTGCTGGGAATAAAACACAGAATCCCCAAGTTCTCACAGGACCTTCTTCAAGGCATTTCAGTAAACGGAAGTATGTCGGGGAAAAATCAGGAATATGTTAAGTCACCTCCTTGAGCAACCTCTCTCTGTTTTTAATATGTAATTGGTAACACTGCTTGCTTTCTCTTTGATTTCTAGGACAATTCATGCACATACAATTCACCAGCTGACTGCAAAGACTCCTTACATTTTTGCTTTTCTGTCCCAGTATCTCACGCTCTCTAGACCAGAAAAGGATCGGAGAAGAACTGGCCAAAATTTTTTCAATTTCTATGAAAAACAAGAGGGTGTGGAAGGGAAAAGGGAACCACAAATTTGTGATTCTTCCCCTTTTTCTCCCAGCTTTAGACAGGAGAACTGCAGAAGCACAGTATTCATTGCCAAGGGAAAAGGAAGGTGTCTTGCATTCAGGAGCTATCCAGCTGAACAATTAAGGAGCAGTATTCTACAGAGAAGACAAAAGTACAGGGGTATTAAATTCAACCACAAAAAAACCCCCAAAACAAACCCGTCATCTCCTCCAAGGATTTTGGGAAGAAGGAACTGCAGAAACATCTGGCACTAACCCGTTGCTCAGATGAGGCTGTGAAATCACTGGTGCTATGAAAACCCAGCATTTCATTTCATCTTGCAGACAATCCAGTAGCTGACAGTTCAATTTAAGAGTACATTAGTGTACTAGCACGTCACAGCATCTCGCTGCGAAGCTTCATTAAAAAAAAGTTACATGTAAAGCCAGGTTTTCCTAACAAATAAGACAAGGGCAGAGGTAGTCTGTAAGTAGTACATTCAAGAGACCCACTTATTTAGACAGAGCCATTTTGGGTTCAGGTGAAAATCTTGTACTTTTCTCAGTACCCAATGCTACGCTCCACGACTTAAAAATGGGAAACTCAATTTGTGTTTCGCCTAGGGAGCTCGCCTAGGGAGCAAAACCATCAGATACCACCACACATGTATCAGAGCAGCTTATCAATCTTTCTATTGTAGGTGAATTAAACCATCAGATACCACCACCGACTTACCCTCCTCCATACAGTCAGAAATCACAACTCCAATATATAGCACAACAGGCTGTGTGGAACATGATTTTCTTGACACCAAAGTATAGGACCAGAAGGATCTCATTTTCTTAAGGGGCATAAGCCAAAGTGGTGGGGGACTGTGAAACATCACTGATAATGGCTCAAAGCCCTTCTTGCACAGTGAATGCAGTAAGCAGTACTTGACATGCTCAGCAAGGAGATAGCACCAGCCATCCTATATGGGTTAGAGAACAGTGTGAATTCCATCCAGTCCGTGAAACAGTTTGCTGACTCTGTGCTATCGCACGTAACTGAGCATCTCCTAAAACCCACCAACCACACCCTAGGAATAATCCAGCAGCATTCTTCTCTGAGACTGCCGGAGGCCTAGAAATGGAAGACCCAGGGTGCTGGCAGTTAAAATTCAACTATGTGGGTAGAATTATGTGGAGGCACGATTATTCTGACTTTATCCTAACAGTCTTGAACTTGCAATTAATTTCCTAATAGAGATGAACTTGTACTCCCTCTGCTGGACAGATGGCTTTGCTGCAGCAGAAAAATACTGCACACAGAGCTGACAGAAATTCTTTTTTGTCAGCAAGTATTAATTTTATCCCAAAATGCATTTTGGGGGCACCAAAACTATTTGTGAATTCAGTCTGAATTTGGCATATAGTTTTGGCCAACACATCCAAACAATTTCAGAAATTTCAATTCAACACAATCTTTGGTTTGAATCAACCAATAAGTTTGTTTTTCAATTCATGAAGAGAAAAATAAAAAACAAAAACCAGTTTTGGTTCAAAACAAACCATGTGTTTTTCCTCAATTATTTCTGGTTCAGCTACTGTCTTGAATACTTATTTGCTCAGCTGTAACTGGAACTTGTGCACAAAAAGTTTTACAATTTTAACACTTCCCATTCTCAAGCACTTTACAAATACCTCCCTAGGTTTTCATAACATGCCCTCATTGCAGTCTTGATATCTCCAACTATTCAAGAGACCTGAGAACGTTTTAGCTAACCTTCCATGTCATTGTTGACCATTCCTTCATTTTTGGTTTCTACCTTTTCATTTATTACTATAAGGTTAACAAGCCATCTTGATGTTAGACCAGCTTGTGAATTGTAGTTTTCTAGGTTTGCTGCAATTCCTATTATAGTGACTCAGACACTAGCTTTCAACAGTCTTTATTCCAGAACACCAGAGTCAGGGCTTTATTATGTTCTCTAGGTACATTAAGCACAATTTTATTGTCCTATGTGACTCATCTATGATCTCAGAATAGGATTTACTGAACCACAACTACCTGACTGGGATTGTCTTTTCCAAACTGGTTACATTCTCACGTAACTTTTGGTCAACGCCTCCTCTGAAGCTTACCAAGGAAAGTTGATGTTGGAACTGTAGTGCTTTAAAGCAGTGGTTTTCAAATCTTTTTCCTTGGGACCCAGCTGAAAAAATCATTTATGCCCATGACCCAATGATTACATCTTTCTGCAATGCATTCCAGTCTTTCAGCAGTCGCAGCAGGGGTCACCGCAACCCAGTACCTGAGGGTCTGTGACTCAGTACTGGGTCCCAACCCATGGTTTGAAAACCACTGCTTTAAAGTGTTACACTACTTCCTCTCGAAAGTCTGCTATTGTTCAGTGTCAGAGAATCCCCATTTACCCCTATACAGGTGATCGCACATTCAGGCAAATAGCTCAACCGTATTCAACAGTGTTTATCGAAAAGGAATTTAACTATGAACTAAATCTTGAAATCCTGTGAAAAAGCTGATTTTACCTTTTACAGGGGAAACAGGAACAGAGAGGAAAAGAAATTTGATCAAGGTCAGAGAATAAATTATTGGCAGAGGTGGGACTAGAACACAGGACTCAGTGCTGTGCCTGAACCAAAAAAAAAAAAAACAAACAACAAAAAAATCCATCTCTCTTAAGCATGCCTTTAACAGTTTCAGGGGCTGCGGTGGAATTAGGTGAATACCTGTCTGGAAATTGAGGTGTGTCTAGCATTTTCTCAAATATCTGTGGAAGGGGGGTGGAGGCTGCACATCTTAGCTGGAAATTGACAGGAGACTAAATAAAAAAATCTCACCTTTTCCTGCTCCAGTAACTGTTGCAGATTTGCTTTGTACTGAGGAGTTTTCATGTATGCCATGAACTGCATGTATTGGATCTTAAAAGAGTCTGTAATAGAAGTTAGTGGAGACAACTTTATTGGGAAGAAGGGAAGGAAAAACCAAAGCCTCAGACTCTAAGGTCAGGAGGGACCAGTATGAACATCTAGTCTGACCTCCCGCACAATGCAGGCCACAGAACCTCCCCCACCCACTCCTGTAATAAACCATAACCTATGACAGTTATTAAAGTCCTCAAATCATGATTTAAAGACTTTTGGACCATGGTTGCTTCCTATTGCCATTTGCATGGGTTATGATGCACATGTAAGCTTTAGGGCAGGAGTAATCAATAGGTGGCTCACAGGCCAAATCTGGACTGAAACAAACCACAAAATCTTATTTACTTTTCATTATTGTTGCGATGTTAAAAATCCTTCTCCAAAGACCAGACTTTGACTATTCTTTCACCAAGAAATCTGCACCATTACCAAAAAATTTGGACCTTGCCAAAGAATAATTGACTACCCCTGCTCTAGAGCTTAATTTGGTGAATGCTGAAAGCTCCTGTCACAATGCAAGCTGACCTTAATTATTTTAAATGCACCATTTTGTACCATCTTTTGCTCTAGGAACGGTTATTCCAGTAATGTGCTTTCCTTTGCAGGAAAAACATGTTTGAGGAAACCTGACGCGGAACTTCCTCCAACAGCATATTGCTTAGAGTCTTAGCTGGCCTATGTCTCATTCATTAGCCATCTAGATTAGATATGCCATTATAACGCTTCTAACAGCACATTTTCAGGAAACAGACACAGAAGCTGATGGGCCCCAATGATGTGTGTTTTGAAAAAGGAGTTTCTTAATGGAGTTTAATGCAAGTGGGAGCAATAAACCAGGCTACCCATTATAATCATATGATCAGTGCACTCAGAGTGCTACAAACATCCTTCCAGTCTCACAGCCTGGGATCAATTCTACTTCCTTTTCCCTTCACAGCTAAACAGCTAATAAACTCTACTTGTTCTTTACAATACCCCCAAATTCTCTCTTTCTCCCCATTCTTGCTGCCAAATCCTTGGTCCGTGCCCTGAATTTTTTTTTTTTTTTTTAAACTCCTTAAGCACAATACACCCAGTCTATTCATCAAGCCAACAATGGTAAAGTCATCTTTCTCACACACCCCTACCATCATGATAGTACAACCCTTCACCGGCTTCCAATTTTTTCCTAACCTTCAAGACACTTGTACAGAACTCACCCCTTGCTGCTCCCTATTCTTTGCCATTTCCATTCACCTTACTGCTCCCTAGGTCTCCCCTCAGAAGCAACTCCAAGTCTGTTCCTCCCAACATACATTATGTCTGGAACAGGCTCCCTGACCATATAGCTTCACTGTCCTCCAAAAATCAGGTGCTCTGAGGGTTTATTTGTCTGCTTTGCTTTCTGGCTTACCTTTAAGGGAAAATGGAACTCAGCCGCCCGAGTTCCTTATTCACTGAGTTAAAGCACCATCTTGTCTTAAAACAACACAGTTGTTTCTGAACCAATGATGTCTGTCTAGGGAAGCAGTATGGCTTCCCACTGAATCCAGGCGCCTTTTAACGCAGCCAAATGCAATAACTTTAGCAGCATGTTTAAAAAAAAGGCCTTGTTGGCACTGGTGGAAGCTGGAAGAGGGCTGGCAGGTGCGCCCTTTCCTTTCCATCTCTGCAGTGTCAGGTATGCCAGACAAAGAGCCACTGTAGGAACAACCTCCTCTTAGTAATTATAAGTTTAGGGTCGATAGTATAAAGGTGCTTGTAACCAGCAGTTACACTGTTGGGCCACATTTTTAACATGACATTTTATTTACTTGTATTTTACTGCTGGTGAAATACCCCATTTTAAAAACGCCACAGGGACTAAATCCGATTTATGCACAAGATACATAGAGCATGTGTCTGCCACCTTCCCCACTGGACTTCATCCTGGCTCTGGAGGAACATCTCTAAGAGCAAAATGATCTCTCCATGGCACATTCAGTCCTCTGCTGGGATTGACAACAAATTAGGGCCATGTGTTATGTAGGAAAAAGAAGAGGATCCCCTCCTATAACTAGCCTCAGAAAGGCCAAACAGCCACCAGAATACTGATTTCAGGGGACCTCAGGAGAAATGCTCCATATCCCATTACCAATCCAATTCCCAGCTGCCAGCGTTTAGCACTCCATTGTTGTTTTAAAATAGACTTTCCCTTCCCCAAAAGTAAAGCTGGAGTGTTTCAGTTTGCCTCGAGTTTCAACATCACAGCAACATGATACATTACATCCATCACCCAGATGGCAAACTGTGCCATCAACCTATTACTCGTTTCATTCAGTATGCACCAGAAGGGGAGCTCTTACCTAGCAGCTTCTGTAGTGCAGGAGGGGTGGGAGTCACCAACAGCTGGTTAGATGAATGCCGTTGCACTTTAGGAGGTAGTTGGTAATATGGGCTATGAGGTGACTTGTATGCATCTAGAGGAGAAAGCAATGCAGACCATATTTTAAACAATGAAATGTAGCAAATGAGAAAGATGCCCTTTCCCATCAAGGAATATGTGTTTCATCACAAAGGACCCAAGTAACAGACCATATCTTTTCAAGTACACTCAGAACGTGCGCCCAACACATCAGGGAAGGCAAATTCTGCCAACCACACTGTTCTGCTGGGCCCCCTTCTGGATTAACATTAACAGCCAACTGTCTGAGCATCAATCATTCCAGCTGGAAAGCAGGTGGTACAAAGACACAGTGCAAATAGGAAACAGGGAGAGGGGGTATGCGAAACTGACAATAAAGGAGAGTTAGAGTCTGTGGTCTCTGAATAAGGAATTCTGAGCATTCATTCTTAAGACTTAAAACTTTCTTGGACACTAATGAGACTCATATGGAAAGGCTCTTCCACGAACCATCGCTGAGTTCCTTGGCTTACCCTGAGGAGAGGATGAGGATGTCTGAGAGACAGTTTGAGCATGCAGAAGCTCTAGTGCAGTTTGGTTCTTCTTGGTCTTACGCTCTGCATTTGCAGTGTTCATTTTCTTGGGACGCCCTCGCTTCCGCCCTGCCATTTTCCTTCCTTTCTTACTCAGCTTCTTCTTGCGTGCTTTTGAGGGAGATGTCTTTTTAATAGCATTTGTCCCAACCTTTTCTTCTTCTGCACCAGAATCCTAAAGAAATTTTAAAGAGAAAAAGCTTTCAAATATTTAGTGGTTTATTGTCATTTAATAGCTTGCAGAGCATTAGTTAATTTTTACAACACCCCTTTGAGATAAGCATTATCAACCCCACTTTATATAAGGGAAACTGAGGCACACAAAAGATTAAGTCATTTGCCTAAAGCTATAAAGAGTTCATGGTTCAATCTGGGATCAGAATTGCCCCTGGCACCCTGGTTCAATTGAATTACATTGAACCTGCACACTGGCTCAACTGAACCACACACTGGCACACTGCCTCTCCTCTAGATCACCCATTACAGAGCAGGGACTTCCAAACTCATCCATACAAAGCTGGCTGCTTACAGGGAGCTAGCTAATTATTTCAAGCTACTGAACTGCACTGAAATAAAACATCAAGTCTTTCCTCGTTACTTTCCCATGTGAGCAACTGCTGCTCCTGTAACAGGGACATTAGGCAACTGTGAATTGGAAGGGAGACAGTTTGGGCAATTGAGGCTGAGAAAGCAGGTGGTTCACTTGCCAAACTATTAAAATGGGGCATGCTCGTGAAAATGTTTACAAACCCTTACTTGCGAGGAAGGGCACATCAACATGGCAAAACTGATCTGGCAGAGTTTATTACAGAATAGATTTTGTGAAGAGCAATCCATGTGGATACTCTGATCAGAAATAAAGGTCGCTTCATTCCAGAATAATCAGAGCATTCTCCAAGTATACTAATTATTCTGGAATAAAGTCATTTTTATTGTGGAACTGAGTATCCACGTGGAGAACTGTTCTGGTCAATCGCCCTACACAGACACGCCTTTACTGAGAGTGCAGGTCAAAGCCACATCGTAGTGGAGAGAGCTGGTACACGCTGGTGTGAAAATTCAAGGGGGAGTTGGTCTGGTTTTCCTGTACCTTCGTCGGAGTACTTGTGTTGCTCTTATTTTCTCTTTGCTGACGACGTCTAGCTGCCTCTTGTTCCTCCTATAACAATGGAAAAGATGACACACAGAAAGCCACAAATAAGCCCAAGAGATAATTGCCACACTCTCCCTTTTAAAGTAGAGACTCCTAACCTTGCCAAGATAGTTCCTTTGGGATAGCCAAGGACAATCTCTGTGACTAGTCCTTATGTGTTAACAAATGGCAGAACATCTCTTATTACTAGGCAGGAAGACACTGCCTTACCCTGTTCCAGACAACAGCAGGTGGGAAAAGGGAGAGTTAGTTTATGAGCTACACCAGTGGTTCCCAACCTGTGGCCTGGGGGCCAAATGTGGCCCGCTGCTCTCCTCCTGCTGGCTGCAGAAGGGTGTTGCTGCCTATAGATGCCACAGGGCTAGAAGATCAGTGCAGGCTCCTTGATGCAGCCAAGGGGACAGGAGATCAACTCCCATGGCTGTAGCAGAAAATATGGTAAAGGGCTCTACCAGGGTGCACAGATGCTGGGGTCCCAGCTGGAGCCAAAGAGAGGGGAGCCCTAACCTTCCACCCCACTGGCTGCAGAAAAGAGCCACTGCATAGGGACCCAAGTGGAGCATACAGGGTTACAGGACATGCTTCAGCCAGGAGGGTGGGAGATCATTGAGGAGATAGCTTCTTTGCTGAACTCCTTCCATCTGGCTACAGCAGGGGGGCAGCCCACTGACAGAAACCGGTGGCTCTTGAGGGTTGTAAAATATATCTGTGGCCCTTCAGCCAAAAAGGTTGGGAACCACTGAGCTATGCTATTCCATGGTGGTCTCCTAAACTGCATCTATCCAGATAAGCAACCACAAGGGAAGGAGGAAGAGCCACACATTTTCCACCCTAAGGAGCTAGGTTTTTGTGCTACTTCTCTGTTAAACATCAATAGCCTTCTCTATACCCAACATTTCATGTTGTTGTATCACTGCAGCATCTTTACGGGCCGTGCCATTTCAAGTCATGAATCAAGTCTTTGAAACAAAGCTTAATTCAGTCCTACCCAAGACTGCAGATGAGACAATCAAGATGAGAAAGCATTGAGTCCTGTCTGGCCAGAAAGGACATGAAGCACCACAAACACACTTCCTTGTACTTTCCAGAGAAGGTTTGAACATGTTGATAATTCTATCTTTAGGAACTAAGTAAAAGTCACTCAAGGCTGGATTGTGGCAAGCTCAAACTCTCTTATTAGGAGGAGGAAGACTGCCAAAAACTAGTGTGTGATTCCAAAGGGGTAGCCGTGTTAGTCTATTGTAGAAAGACAACAGAGTCCTGTGGCACTTTTAAAGACTAACAGATTTATTATCCCCAATCTCAAATGCCAGATTTGGAGGGTAACAACTGAGCCCTAAAGCTTAACAGTAAGAGATGCCACAAATACAAGATGCTTTTTAGAGGGATAGAAGAAAAATCTAGCCCCATAAGCCATTTGTAGTTTACACCTAAGCCGTCATCGTCCCCAAGATTTAGTATGTCCAATTCAGTGTGACAGAACATCTAAAAACCTGGGCGTTTTGAATTCCCATGCACTGCTGTAAAGCAGAGTGATCAATAATGCAGGTTATGTTTCAAAGGGAATGATAGGTCCCAAAATAATAGCTGACAGTGCCCTCTTTCAAACTCGCTAGCTGACAAGACTCAGCTTTACGACAGAACTAACCCATCACTATCTGGTCTTTAATGTCATTAACATTTAATGATCCAATTGGAAAACTGCAAGGACGCTAGGCTTCGCTGCTAATTTTGAATTATTAATTTATTTGGGTGTGCTGTCAAAGCAATACCACAGTCACGTATTTCTTCATTCCAATATGATTAACTGTCTGCAGATATTTTCCCTTGATGAGCTCAAGAAATATTTCTCCTTCTGCTCCTGAAGTCTTTATAAAGCTAATGCTTCAAATGATTACATTGAATATTTCATTATTCTGAGTACATTATAAAAAAATTAAACAAGCTTACCCTGAGTTTCGGATTTTTGAGACTAGAAAAATAGTTTTCAAGCTGAAAAGGTAAAGATAAGATAGTCATTCTACATAGCCAAATACAGTGATGCATAAAACACTGTTTTCTAACTAATATAAAACTGCAGCTATTCTGACATTTTCTCCTTTGATAAGCTGTATCAAGAAGCTATTTCCATTTCATTCTTTCTGGAAAGAAGAAAACATGTTACAGTAGGGCACATTCCAAGCCTCAGCATGGTTTATCATCTTCAGTGCAGCATGTATAAAGCTTCGTATTGTATATCTCTGCTCGCCAGAAGGTTATTTTCAATAGGAGAGAACTCTACTCTAGTATTGCACAAAAATAAAACATTTATCTCCACTCTAACATACACATCTACAACACAGGCAAACTAGAGCAGATTTACAAAAAAAGGTCACACAAGCATTTTACAAAATTCAGATCATGATGGTACATGTTTCTCAAGAGTTGCTTTTCTATAGGCTTTGTTTATGAAGCAGAAAATAAAGCTGAATGCACAGACACATAAGATGCCTGGGCTAATGTGAGAACAACTCAAAGTTTCTTTCAAACTGAGAATTATTATAAAATATCCTAGTGCCCTGGCATGGGAGGCATCACATGTACAGCACACTTTAAAAAAATGCAAATTCCCTCTACAAAGTCTTTTCTTAGAATGAAGAGGCTGTTGTATAGGGAAATCGCCACCAGGGTCACTGAATTATGACGCTGGAAGAACTGACATTTCATCATCTATAAGTGTATGCTGGCTGGTTTATTTACATACAGACAACCTCAATGCTTACACGATTGCATCCTTTGAAAAACCTACTGCACTAAAGCAATCAAAAGCTACCTATATCAAAGGCGAAGTGGAATTCGTACATATGCATGCATGGTAATAGACCAAGTTGGGTGAATCCAGTGTCCCTACCCCCAAGAGCTGTACTGAATACACTTAAATGCAAAAGGAAGATAAGGAAGAGCCCCAAGAATTCAAGACACCCTCTAAGGTCAGAAGGGACCAATAGGATCATCTAGTCTGACCTCCGACACAATGCAGGCCTCAGAACCTCACCCACATGTAATAAAACTCACCTGTAATAAACCTATAACATATGACCATTATTAAAATCCTCAAATCAGGGTTTAAAGACTTCAGGGTACAAAGAATCCACCAATAAGTGAGCTGTACCCCATGCTACAAAGGAAGGCAAAAAACTCCCACAGCCTTTGCCAATCTGCCCTAGGGGAAAATTCCTTCCCAACTCAAAATATAGTGATGGTTAAACCCTGAGCGTGTGGGCAAGAATCACCAGCAAGACACCCAAAAATGAATTCTCTGTAATAACTCAGAACCCAGCCCATCACCCATCCTACCTCAGGCCACTGGCATATCCGCCCCCAGAAGGCAAAG
This sequence comes from Pelusios castaneus, assembly GCA_007922175.1. Taxonomy (NCBI): domain Eukaryota; kingdom Metazoa; phylum Chordata; order Testudines; family Pelomedusidae; genus Pelusios; species Pelusios castaneus. The sequence goes on along the minus strand of ML685913.1, from coordinate 2,928,368 downwards.
ATCAGTCAAATGCCCAGCTAGGCCGTCTCATCGTACCATCCCCTCCATAAATTTATCCAGCTCAGTTTTGAAGCCAGCTAGCGTTTCTTTCCCCCTCAGCTCCCCTTGGAAGGCTATTTCAGAACTTCACTCCTCTGATGGTTGGAAACCTGCATCTAATTTCAAGTCTAAACTTCCTGACGGACAGTTTATATCCATTTGTTCATATGCCCACATTGGTGCTGAACTTAAATAATTCCTCTCCCGCCCTCCCATTTATCCCTCTGATATATTTTTAGAGCACAATCATATCTCCCCTCAACCTGCTTTTGGTTAAGCTAAACAAGACAAGCTCTGAGTCTCCTCTCATAAGGCAGGTTTCCAGTCCACGGATCACCCTTGTAGCCCCTCTCTGCACCTGTTCCAGTTTGAATTCATCTTTCTTAAGCATTGGGGATCAGAATATTCCAGATGAGGTCTCACCGGTGCCTTGTATAACGGTACTAACGCTTCCCTGTCTCTACTGGAAATACCTCATCTGCTGCTTCCTAGGTCTGCATTAGCTTTTTTCATGACCATGTCACACTGACGGTTCCTAGCTGAGTAAGAGATTAGCACAGCGCTTCCAGGGGGAAAATGAAAGTTTCACTGGCCTGCGTTTATACTCACTATGGTGCGATCGATAGTATGCAGGTAGTAAGAAACTGGTTTCCCAGTCCATGAAACCGACCCTTTCAGTGGTGATAACTCCACAACTCTCATTATAGTGCCAATATCTAAAGGGGGAAAAAATCAGTCAGAAGAGCAAGGTTAACCCCTTTTCCCACTCACATTTATCAGAAGTAAAAATGGCCAAGCGGTTCAAAGCACAGCAAGGTACTCTTAGCAACCTGAATGCCTTCTGTCCAGCCAAGCTAATCCACAGAAACTCTGCCCAGCTACGTAATGGACTAACATCCTCCCTCCTCTTCTCTTCCCCAGATATTTCCAAGGGATCCATGTGGAGTACACACAGAAAGCCCTAATGCCAAATGACTAAGTCCGTTCCTAAAGAGGATGTATTTAGTCCTGTTCTATGGTCCTCATTAACGGCTCTACTAGACCTGGAAATACTGTGGTCCAATTTACATATTTTAAGAAGGAATTTTATATCCCCCTCCGCCCACACACACCACACTAGGAGTTTAGGTTAAAATCTCTGAAATGCAAAATGCATGTTTAGTATCTATATTTTATTCTTCTTGCAGACAATCATTTTGGAGTAAAAGTAGCCGTGGCAGGCTTTCAATCTGACAAAGAGCCCACGAATGCTTCCAAAGTAACTAGCTCCAGGATAACACAGATACAGGCTAACGTTCTGGCTGCTACCAAGGCTCTGCGCCCAGGTACAGAATGTTGTTGGATCCTACCTACACAACAAATTGTAATCACCAAATGCCTGAGTGAATGGTACGCCTGTGTCGGAGAGATCACTGATACTTATTGCTACTAAAAGAGGATGATCTTACAGCATCTGAATGTATATGAACACTGATATAAGGACAAATATGAGGTTTAAGTACAACCAGTATGATCATTAGTTTAACTCAACTTTTTAAAGGTGTCTTAGGTCTCTCTCCAAGTCTCCCCCCCTCACCATACCCCATTTAATAATTTTGTTTTTCCAGAAAAGGAATTAAGAATGTTTCAGAGAAGTCAGACTATGGAAGAGCTTTAAAAGAAGGCAGCATTAACGTAACCAATGCAGCTTTATTAACTACGCATTTAACGGGACAGATTTTAAAAGTAAAGACAAATTGTGTGAGCCGTGTCATATCAGGGCAAGGACTGATGAATACAAATGTTTATGGGAAATCTGGCACACTGAGATGAACACATGAAAAAGCACAGAGCAAATGAATGTACTTTCCTATTATGTCAGGGAAATGCAGATTTCAGTGCCATGATCTCTAAATAGATAGCATTTCCCTAAAAGATACTTTTTTTTTTTAAACAAAGGCCATTAGGATTGGAAAGAGTCCCAGGCCTAGAACACTGCAGGCATATTTATTTGATATTGTATTTCCCATGTACAGTAGTAATTGGATAGGATTAGGTTCTGTAATTGAATTTTCCATATTTTCTCTGTACCCGATATTTGAAGGTCATTTTGTCCAAAGTGCTATTATCTGAATTCCAGTATCAGGCTGTTTCTAGAGTAAGAGAAGTCCTTTGCAGAGAGCTTGCAAGAGGGAGCCATTTTGATCAGCACTCAGCAGGATGGATAGGATAAAGTGCTGATGACAAACTTTAGCCTTTAACATGAAAGATCACATCAATACTTAGAGAGCTGTGATGTGTATGTGTCTCTCTTTCCTATTTCAAAAGCACTCATCATCTTGGTGTTTAACATGCAATGGCCACTTTCTTCTGAGCTATTCCCCTTTAAAAGAAGTTGTACGTTGAACACTACACAGTCAACATTTAAGCAAAGAGAAAGGCCAATCTTACCACTCAAGTTTCGACTGTTTATTCTAAAGTTTAGAGGTGCAAAAGGTTTTGAGGACACGATTCTGCCACCTAGGAAAAAAAGATTAAGTGAGCCAATTATCACTACTTCTTAACAAAAACTCTTTGGCAAAAATAGTGGCTATATGTTGCATTACATTTAATACCCAAATTGCAACCATGAGAAATTGCGCTACTACTAAGTCACTTTTTAAAAGCTTGGGGTTTTGGTAAAACCACTGACAACATCCAGGCTATTCAAACAGTAGTACCACCAGCCAGCTCTCAGAGAGGGCTTTTCACATGGACATTTCAAAGCATTCTAAAAAAGTAACGTTTTCCCCATTCTACAGCTAGGGAAACATAGGCACAGACGCTGTACCCAGGAACCTCTTGATGGCAAGGAGCACTCAAGGGGTGTAGAGGGTTTACAGGCAACTCTTGAGTTTGGTATCATGTGAGGTCTCAAATAAAAGCTGGTATCACACTGACCATCGATATCATTGCAAAATGCAAGCATGCATATTGTGCAGTCAGACATGGATATACACTGAAAATTATGTCATTAAATTGTGTCGAGGGAATAATCACCAACAGAGGTGAAAAATAGGCTGTCTGTTTAAACATAAATTAAGAATTGTATAGTTCACCACCCACTAATCTCTGAGAACTTCAGAGAGGTAAGTAACAGAAGAAAAACTGGGGATGGGTGTTACACATCAAAGGTTTGCTCTGGAATATTGGGGAGTGGGGGAGATAAAGACGGCACCCTGCCACTCTTCACTAAGGAAGTAAACAAGTAAAATCCTGCTTCATGGAAAAGGGGTTTCAACTAGGCTTCAATGGAAATGCTGGAGAACTTGGGAGAGGAGGGAAAAGATAAAACTTCTTTAGAGAGGTGGTTAATTAAGTTTAGTCTGTAGAAAGCTGATTTTGTTTTACATGTAACCATTTGTTTCCAATATTCTTATTCACTATCGCTTGAATCTCTGTTCTTGGAGAGTAAACATTCGTTTTCACTATAAATGTATCTAAGTGCTATGGTGTGAGCAAAGCAGGGTTCCTGAGCATAATCTTATCAAGCTGCTTGGGAACAGCAGGCCTGGGATATCGGTAACATCTAGTCTACTCTACCGAGTTCTGTCCACAAAAGTCAGCTTTTGTTAACAGAACAGAGCTGGTGTACACATGACAGTCGCCCCCGGCAGACAAAACTGCCCTGTTTTTTCAACAAAATAAAACCACTTTGACCAAAGGGCTTTTCTCGGCTTAGTCAGTGTCAATGCCAACCCTTGTGTCCCCTTACAACTGACAAGAAAGCCCAAGCCCTGGGCCGCTTCAAACCCAGGCGCTGGACCCCGGCTCCTAGCAGCAAGCCAGGATCACAGAAGCCACCACCAGGAGCTGGGGCTCAGCCCTGAAATTGACACGGCTGCCAAGCTCAGCTTGGACCAGGCAGGGGGAAGCTGGGGCAACTGGATCCTTCTCCCAAAGGGCGAGAAGCCCTGGGCTGCTTCCCCAGGAACGACAGAAGCCCACCAGCAGCCGCTGGCTCCCGATGGAGAATGGGGACAGGAGATGGCCCGGGTGGCTCCTGGTGGAGAACAGGAGTGGAGGTACGCTCAGCTCCCCACAGTGCCCCTCTTTAGGTTGACGGAAATGCTCCTGGTGACAACGCACTCCACCGACCCAAGGAGGGTAGTGTGGACGTCAGCCACCACAGTCATTACTGCAGTGGCTGTAAACCTACAAACGTTATGTCGACTTGGCCTAATTCTTCAGTGGAGGCAGAGCCGGACACTACAGGGAATGCCGGCAGGGTTCAGAGGTGCCCATCACTAACTTGTCCAGGTGAATGAAGCCTGGGAAGCCATGCTTATGTTGCAAGTGGTAGGGAGGTTTCAAGGAACTGATCCTCAGCAGGCTAGACAAGACTGATTCACATTGAGGGCAGGTGGTGCTGAGGAGCCTCATAAGACCAGGTACTCCTGTGGAGTGTCACACAGGTGGTGTGTGTTGCTGAAGGTCCTAGGAACATAGGACCACAAGAAACCTCCTGGATCACTGAGTCCAGTCCCCAAGCCCAAAGTTGGGAATAGAACTCAGCTTTCCTCATTCCCAGGCCAGTATCCTCCCATCACTGGACCATGATGCCTCCCTCTCATGGCCCTATTAAATTAAATACAAATTGAAGTCCAGCTCTGAAATAAAGGTAGAGAGTCGCATTAATTGCAACTCATCTGGCTTTAGTTGGTTTGTGTCACAACATTACTGTTGTGGAACATGCTTGTTTCGTTTCTTTTATGTATTCCTGTGCTTGGCATCACAAGGGAACAACTACTTAGAACTGTGATAGCCCTCTCTGCACATTTGCTTTACAAGAGCGGTTAAATCACTGTTTTCGTCATTTTTGTCACACCTAAGTTAAACAGTCGCATCTGAAGGACTGAAGAGGAGCAAACATATCAATCTAAAAGTACCCTGGCCACATTAAAGATAGCCAAGGCACTGTTCCACATTTCCAATGGCTCTCTTTTGTGGCCAACTTCTCAGGAGGCAAAAAAATTGGGCATTAAACAGTAACACTCGCTATGCTCAAATATTAACCTGATGATTAATACTTCACACCCATGCGACACAGGTAAGTATAATCAACCCCCATTTTAAACAAGAAAAATTAACAGATTAAGTGACTGCTCCGTGGCACAGGACGACTGATCTCTGGAGGTTCTTGCTTCCAGAGCCACTCCTAATCCACGGCCTCTCAATAACTACAATTCACCTAATGAATTTAGTTAGTTGAAAAAGCTGCTTTAATCTTGCATTGTGTCTATACTGAAAACAGAAACCAAAAACTGTGAGTTGCAGTGCCTAGGTCAAGTGGTGCATGCACTATGGGGCTAAAAATAGCGGTGTAGCCATTTGTTCTCAGGCTGGAGTCATGGCTTTGAGACGCAGAAAGAGGCATGGGTCCCAGAATCCAGAGCCCCAGCCGTAGCGGGACTGTCTATGCGGCTATTTGTAGTGCCATGGCACAAGCCCCAGTCAGATGGCCCAGATTTAGACTCACTGACAGAGGCTTCTTTTTGCAAAGTAAACACACCCTTGGAGACTAAAGCCTTTTCATTGCCAGACTAGACACAGCAAGAGAAGAGGCAATGCACATTTTCCCTGCCCCTGCTTCCACTGTCCTTAAGACCTGTAGGAAGAAAGGGGGCCCAGTCTCCAAGTCCACCTAAACCTTGGACTATTTACCAAGACAAGAGGTAAAATCCAATTAGTAGCCATTGTGGTGGCTGTCCACGTCTCCATTTCTATTCACAAGAAACAGAATGAAACCCACCGGTCTGGCTTCAAGGGTTGTAAATATGTCATGACCACCAACGCAGAGTATTTGAACCCCACAGATGAATACAGAAGCATCAGCCCCCTCATTAATAAGCTATTGAACCATCAGAACCTAAACCCCCCACCACCAAAACAGTGCATAAAAAGAAAAAGCGACTGAACAAAATGAAAAGAGATCAATCAGTTTGGACAGTGAAATTGAGTAAAGCATGAAAAGCAAACTTAAAACATTAATCTTTTAATTTTAAAGACTAGTCTAGGGAAGTGGTTTCTCCATCTTTCATGATCTGTCAGCAAATTCATAGGATGAATATTTTCCAAACCCTGCCGACGTGGTTCTCAATGCTATTTTCTATAGCGTAACAAAGGGCTCTGCAGACTGTAGTTTCAGAAGTATTGACT
>ML685913.1:2889028-2905240 GCA_007922175.1 Pelusios castaneus | reverse complement strand
AAGAAAGAAAGAAAGAAAGAAAGAAAGAAAGAAAGAAAGAAAGAAAGAAAGAAAGAAAGAAAGAAAGAAAGAAAGAATTAATAGATAATGAACACAGTTTAGGTTTGTACTGGAACACTCTTGCCCAAAAGGCTGAAGCAAACAGAAGTGGAATACAACAAACTGAAGGCATTAACCACAGACAGTGGTTAATTTTTCAAGCAGTATAGATTTTCACAGAAAGGAGAGAAAAGAGAAATATCTCCTGCAGGTGCACTGCACCCCAAAATGCCTGGAGTTCTTTTGCACCAGCTGGAAAATTTAAAGCAATTATGGACTGAAAAGTAACAATGTTAAAAGGGTATCTTCTTACTCAATGGAACTGCACCTGTGTGCATTCTAACCACAAATTCTGTACGCTAACTCTTCCCATTAAAATATATGTATTTTTTTATTCTTGTTAACACCACAGATCAAATGCAATGGGAATACAGAAAAGCAACCTAGATATTTTATTTATTTAGGTTTGTGAATCAATGGAATTCTTAGGAAGTTCTGATTTCAGAATCCACAGCCAATGATAAGGCTCCACCCAGAAGAGGAAAGAGATCGATTCTCAAATTCCAGGCCACATTTGCGGGACTGGGCTAGTTAAGACCCATCACCCGCCTTGTAAACTGAGCACGTGGGATACAGAGTCAAAGTAGGCCCCAATATGTTATTCTGTCACTCCTTTTTCAAAGTACAGACAGTTGTACAAGGGTCCCAGAGCTGCATTATGGATACCTGACTCAACATAAAATTTCATGCAGGAGGAACAGTAGAATTTATTGTCTCCTGTCTGTCAGAGTTTTGACTTTTAAAGCAAGGCAGCGATATGCATAAACTCAATGCCACTGTGCAAATCATTCATAAAAAGCAGTAGTTGGGATCAGAGACTCGTTCCCTCTGAATTTCCATCAATCTTCCACCCCTTCTTCCCAACTCTTTACTCTAAAAACATTTACTTCCTAATTTTTTGATCCACTCATCCAGAATGGAATTTACAGAGTTAAAATCTAGTTGGTCACAAACCACTTTAGTCCTTGGTTATGGTGCTGATCATCGCTGCACCCTGGGGCCTTGAGAACCCCCTGAAAACATTTAGTGCTCTTGCCCTCTGAGATAGGGAGAGTGGTAGCTGAGCCATTTTACAAGCAGCAAAAGAGGGCTCTCGAGTACAGCTGCACTGTCTATCACCACAGCCTTCAGTACGTGTAGATGAAGCTTTTCAGCCTTGTGCCTTCCGAAGCATTCTAGCTGTGGTGGTAACAGATCACATTACTACAGCGGTAATAGGCAAAATTGTTGTCTTACTGCCAAACACAAGGTGGTTTCACAGCATGTTGCCATGTGGGAGAACTAAATATAGAAGGATTTGGGACTCATTTCCCCTACCCAATGTCCATTTCACAAGAATTATGGAAAGAGTCCATTGCAATCCACCACGAATGTCCTTAGCTAAAGATGTGTTGACTGGGGGGAAATTGTTCATTACCTGCTTCTTGTTAGGATGAGAGACGGTGATTAAAAAGGGTGTTAGATTCCTAACCCCCCACCCTCCCTAGAGGCTAGGGTAGCAGCACTGTAGAAAAGGACCTGGGGGTTATGGTGGACAGGAAGCTGGATATGAGCCAACAGTGTGATCTTGTTGCCAAAAAGGCCAATGGCATATTGGACTGCATCAGTAGGAGTGTTGCCAGCAGATCGAGGGATGTGATAATTCCCCTCTATTTGGCACTGGTGAGGCCCCATCTGGAATACTGTGTCCAGTTTTGGGCTCCCCACTACAGAAAGGATGTGGACAAATTAGAAAGAGCCCAGCAGAGGGCAACGAAAATGATTAGGGGCTGGGGCACATGATTTATGAGGAGAGACTGAAGGAACTAGGCTTAGTCAGCCTGCAGAAGAGAAGACTGAGGGGGGGATTTGATAGCAACCTTCAACTACTTGAAGGGGTGCTCCAAAGAGGAGGGAGCTAGGCTGTTCCCAGAAATAACAGAGGACAGAACAAGGAGCAATGGTTTCAAGTTGTAGCTGGGGAGGTCGAGGTTGGATATTAGGAAAAACTTTCTCACTAGGAGGGTGGTGAAGCATTGGTATGGGTTGCCTTGGGAGGTGATGGAATCTCCATCTTTGGAGATATTTAAGGTCCGGTAAGACAAAACCGTGGGTGGGATGATTTAGTGGGAGTGGTCCTGCTTTTAGCAGGGGCTTGGACATGACCTCATGAGGTCCCTTCCAGCCCTAAGATTCTCTGAAGTAAAAATTTGCCATGTATGATAAGGGAGTGGAGATAAGAAAAATTTAAAAATCTAGGTGACCTAACGTTAGACTTCTAATACATATTTAGGCATCTCTATACAAGGTAGCCTGATTTTTAGTGGTGCCATGAACCCAGGTTGTCCCTGACCACAATGGGAGCTCAGCTGCTCATTACCATTGAAAAAGTAGGCACTTTTTTGGCCCCACTCCTTACCATTGGAGGAAAGATTATAAAAGCCAAAAAAAATGAACAAAATATAACCAGTCTGGTTTTCATAATAGTGTCAGGTGTTAGCACATATAATACAAAACGTGGCAATAGACAACTTGCTGCCTAAGGCAATCAATACACATTCATTATTTCAGTTTAGATTCCTTCTCTATCTTTACATTACCTGGATCATAAATGAAATATCTTCGGTAACTATTTCTTTCATAGAACGCCAGCTGGGGAGCACACTATAAGAGTGGCATATGGCCACTGCATAGGAAGCAAGAGTTTCACAGCAGGAAAGAGTTAGCGCTCTTGCCATGAATCCTATTGCAAACTAGTCCTCCCATGGGATCAGGATATATTTAAAGGAATAGTGCCGCACACTATGGCAGTTTCAGTAAGGGGATTTTTTGAGACAGGCAACACTGTCACCTTAATCCAGCAGATGGCCTACTTCTCAAGGAGGTGCAGGTGAGCCCTTACATGGCAAGGCAGGCCACTGGACATTAGCCGAGCAGTATGACCTCAGTTCTCTGCAAATGAAAAATTAACATATCCCTCCATCATGCCAGCTACCAACGAGAGGCCACTGATAATATTAGGAAATCCAAAACCAAATGGGCCAGTAGAGCTCTGTGCAAATCTCATGGGAAACCAGGATCAATTTCCTGGCCAATTGCTCTCAAGCTAGGAGTGCTGAAATCTCACATGAGGGAAGATTCCCTGGAATCACTCAATGGCAATTCATCCCTATGATTAGGGGAAAACGATGATCCACTCCATTCTCCTTAACTAGAAAGATAACAGATATGGGATCTCAAGCCACCTTTTTATTTGTAAAGAGAAGTTGGAATAATGACACAAAAAAGCAGGGGTACTCTCAGGATTCTGAGAGAGCCACTAGAGAACAGAATTACAATAATTTCTCACAGGGAAATGGCTAATCGGGGAGCAATTTTCTTACAGCTATTTGAATGTGGGAGCAGAAAACAGTGAATGAGAGTTCATAAGAAAGCGGCTTCCAAGAACTTCTGCAAAGCCCAGTAACATTCCCAACACCACACACCAAATGTCAAGCGAGTCAAAAGGAGGGATTTGGGAGGAAGTCTTTCTAGAGAGCAGCACTCAGGAGCAGCAAGATCAAGGACAGGAAGCAATCTGACTCATGCTGCTTCTTGACTGTGGAAAGGGAAGGAGGGGAAGCTATACGTTCTGAACATCAGTGACAATGGGAGCACAAAGATTTTCAGCTTTTTCACTCACTGTGTATTCTGCATGTTTTTTCCCATACCATTTCATCCACTTTCTGAACTCTCTGTCCATTGTCTAGAAAAGGGAGGAAAAACAAAACCACCCATTAGGACATCTTGTGATACCAGTTATATGATAGTGAAAGGAAGAGGCAACTCTGACAACGCTCACTGGCCTGTAAGAGTGAACATTTGAATGGGACTGGGGGGGGAAAAAAAACCAAAAACGTTGACATCATGGAAGTCTACCCTTCTAGTTCCCCAGGAGAAACTCTCCTTTGCTTCTCCGTGGCCCAAGTATCAATACTGATGTATGCCTTTCTTCCCTTTCCCAGGGAAGCCTTGGAAACACTCAAGCTGACATTGCTCAGTAGTCAGCCAAGGATGGTGCAACTGTCACTGTCTCAGAGGAAGCAGGAGGCAGTCATCACAGTCATCTCTGAGCCAGACGGGCAACGACATCTGCTAGAGTGAATGAGAAAGGAGAAGCAGGCATGCTTCTTACAATTGCTATTGCAGTCACCCTGCACCCTACTGGCAGCAGGGGGTGTGCGTCAATCTATGGCTAAAGAGACCAAGGGTGCAGAGGATGGCAGGGCACTTGTCGTTCAAACACAACTAGTTGGCAGTAGGTTTCCATGGTCTGATATGGGAGAAAGGAGCTGAAAATCCTTCACACCCAGAGAGGCAGCACCACTGTCTTTCTGAAAGCTTACCCCCTTCCTATAAACTGTGGGTCTAGACAACATGGTGTTTCTGCACCGTGGCACCTCTTCACTCCATTTAAAACTGAAATGGATGTGTACTGGGAAGAGCAAGAAATAGTCACAACATACGACTACTACAACCGCACAATATGCATGATTCAGACTGGGGAGGAAGAAATGGTATGCAGGTTTCATCCACCGTCCCAAACTTCACTTACAATCCCAGATCAACTGATGGTTTCTGCTGTAATGTCAGCTGGGAAGCTGTTTGTGCTGACATTTGAAATCCCAGTAGGCTTCAGAGTTAACACACCCAGAGAGAACAAGACCATTCATACCCCTCAAAAATATTGTTTCAATCTCCAGAGTCAGTGCAACATTTAATTCACATTTTGAAAGATTTTCTTCAAAAGCATACACCAGAAGTTTGGTATTCCCCCACCCCACCCCCATTTTAAGTGAAATCTTAAAATGCGCATAAAGTGATGGAATAGCCAGAGAAATTTTGCTATAAACTAATTCAACAACAAGCTCAATACAATCCCTGACGCAAAATGTGGGGCAAGAAAAAAAGCTGGGCCTAATTAAATGCAGAAAGAAGCAGATAAGCTATACAGGGGCAGATTCATACACTCTGAAGTTGTAGTAACTATCAGTTCGGTAATCTAATGGACACCCATTTATAAGTGCCAGAATAACATGGTATATATACCTCATTCAGCCACTAAAGCCATAAAATACCTGACACGACACTTTTAAAAGAGAACCGTCAGGATCAGTCCTCCTAAAAATTTATATGCTCTTTATATATATTCCCTTTCAAAGTTCATGTAATTCTTTATAGCCTGCTGTCATCTACACGATGGACCCTTCACACTGCTCTGTGTAAACAGTCCCTAAAGCAGGTACTGCCCGCGTGGCATAAAGGGTCGTAATGTAAACAAGACTGTGACCCTATATGTCTTTTCTCTCACAAATAAGTGGTGTTTAAACAGTGATTACTATTAAATAAAGAGCGAGGAGCCTGATCCTCGTGAGCAGCTCTAAGTAAGTCAGAATTCTCATCCAAGGAGGTGGAGGAGGAAGATTTGACAAAAGCGTTGCAGCTCAAAATTTCCAAGAGATTATTATAAAGAGTAAGAACAGATTATTCTCTAGGCCCTTCTATAGGCACTCATCACAGCATGGGAGTTCTTCACCTATATTTTGAAAAGGGAAGCTCAAGAGCTTCCACACATTCTTTGAGAAGCTAAAGTCTGTATTTAAAACAGAACCAATACCCACTTGCAACACGGAGTTAAAGGTGCAAAGTTCTGTACAAGGGGAATTCAAGGAAGTAGAGAATTCTTGCTGCAAGGCCTGAACAACTGTTGTTTGCAACTCATTTGGGTTCCTTGCTTCTTTGGGAGTTGATTAACTTTGCATGTCTCCATTGACATCGAATTAATGGAAGTGTAAACTAACTAAATACAATAGTCTTATTATGAGATTTCACTGCAAGTACTTAATTTGAGTGCACATTGAGCACTGCTATTAACTGAATACTCCAGTATAATCAACAGGCCGCAGTTACTCTGCCACTCCAGCTATATTACCATTTTTAATATCTAAGCTGAATGATTTAAGGGATGGAGCGGTAAAATGACACTCTTAGCATCATCTGGATTGCAGCTTGTTTTTTAAAAAAAAAAATTATGAGTTCCAGCTATTCCATCTCCCAACACTCTGATCTTGCTCAACTTCTTCCTAGATGCATTCAATCCTACACAGCATTAGCAAAGCCTTTTTTAAGTCCCATTCCAGATAGTGGATTCCAAGTGTGGTTCTGAAATCCACAATTTAGGCAGTAAAGTGTCTAGATTAAACCTGCATCTTCCCTTTTGTCCACTTTTTATAAGCTTCCCACCACCAGTTACACAGGCTCACATCACCTGGTTTTCTCGCAGGCCTGATATAAACTTTTGGCAGAGACCAGTTAATGGTATTTCTGATCACTCAGCAAGCGTCGCCCGCCCGTGAGCAACAAGAGACAAAAGCCTCTCAGCATTTGCATCTGTGCTTCCAGCCCTTGTTGACTTAAGGAGCCAGAGTATCTAGGATTCAAACTCAGGTTTCCCGCTTTGTAATACATAGCAATTATTTGCAAGACACAAGGCATTGAGCCAGCCCTGCAATCAGACACCTACAATCTCAGAATCCCTGAGATGTGATTTACCTCAGCGTATTTGGCTGGAATATCAGCTTTCTCCACACCGTAGTGATGTTTGCAGTTTGTGGCAGCAGCCACTTGAAGCACCACCTGGCCCACACCTGCAAGTAGAGAAAGAGAGCTGAAGTAAAAAGGCTCCCATACACAAGAAGCTGCTTCTAAAACAAAGGCCAAGATGGAAGATGTATGCAAGGAGAAGGATGACCTTGTGCTTAAGGCAGTGGACTAGGGCTCAGACGATCTGGACTCAATTTCCAGCTCTGTCACATAGTCCCTATGTGACTCTGCACAACTTCTATGTCCATTCCCCACCTGAAAAGTATAGATAATGCATCTTTTTGCTCACTCTTTACCTTTTCTATTCAGACTAAGCTCTTGAGGGCAGGGCGTGTCCCTTTCTATAAGTATGTACAGTGCGTAGGCACAATAGGCCACTCCTATAATAAACAGGACAGTGTGTCATACTATTTGCTTCAGTCAATTTACATTACAAAAAATTGTTCCAATTTCCCAAAAGTTACATGTCAATTCTGGAGCCTATTTTCCACTAAAAAGGAAGGAAGGATTTTTTTGTTTCTGCAAGAAAATTTAACAGCAGCTAGATTCATTTTGCAGTTTAAGTTTCTCAATATAACAGAGAGCAGTAAGCTGCTAATACACAAGACAGGATGATCATCTCCTAAAAGCACGTAAAATACACAATCACTAATTTCAGGAGCAACTGCAAACTGTAAGAATAAACATTACTTAAAAATGTATGAACTTCCATCACTCAGTCTCAATTATATTTATATCAGAGACTTCTCTAGCAGTAATTAGCTGCCATTCCCACACCTTGTCTGCATATATCATCTGTCTGGCTCGTGTGGGAAAAAAAAAAAAAAGAAAAAACTCAACTAAACTTCTGCTTGTACACCTGACCCTGATTTTGCCAAGCACATGGTAAATCTTTATAAGATGATGTAATCAATCATTATACATTTCTTAATGCAATAATTACAACTGCCGATGAAACCAGTTCTATATTCATTTTAATACAAAGTTTATCATCTTTTGTACTTGACTAATGCAAAATGTATTGTCTCACTAATGCACATCTCAGTTTCATGGATTATCACGGGGAAACAAACAGTTGAGCCAAACAGATAGCCCATTTGCACAGAAAATACATTGCCATTTTCCATTTCATTGATTGCCTGCAGGAAGTAGCACTGGTAATTGAGGGGGGTGGTGCTCTGGCCATTAAATCATTATTGACCCACACCCCACTTTGCTATAATGGGGAACTACGATGCTGACTGTCCTGTATTATGGTAGCATCTAGAGACTCCAATCAGGGTCTGGGCCCTATTTTGCTATGTACAACATAAATAGAATAAAATGCAGTCACTATTCTGAACTGTTTATAATATGAATAAGACGACAACTATTAAGTAACGAACACAAGGAATGAGGGAAGTAGTAAAAACTATATATGCAACATGGGGCAAGTAAATATAATACAAGATGTCATTACTGTGCTTCTGTCTTCAGTGACACTTGTGGTTAAAGAGATATCGTTGTTCGGTGATTGCAATTAACTTCACTGTCCTAATTCCAATTTTCATAACTATGTTCTTTTTCCCTAAAATTCCATTTGCAGTGTCAACTGGATACAATATTATTGGTGTCTAGCATTAAGTAGCTGCACAGAGTCACTGAAAAAATGGCTGCAGCATTTCATCAGTGGTTGTTTCACTTCATGGCAGATGAACGATTCCTATACGTAGAAATATAGGAGAGGCACTAAAGTTGCTGGATATTAGGCTATAACTAGACTAGCACTCGTTTGTTATGTATGAACCGGCTCCCCCATTACAAACATTAAACTTTAAATGGACCACAGGACTCCTCCTTTGTTGCTCATTACTACGGTGATTCTCACCTCTCTCAACGTCACCGCTTTCTGATGTATTGTGTTTGAATCTATACAGCTTGTTTGATTTGAAGTAATCTGACCTGATGCAGTGAAATGTAATCACAGGATTTACCTTTCACTCCCATACTGCTGAGTTGGTTTTTTTTCCAATGTAAGTTTTCTTCACTCTGGCATCTGACAAAGTGGGACTTTGCCCATGGAAGCTCATACAAAAAATAGATTTGTTAACCTTTATAGTGCCACAAGACTCGTCTTTTGTTTTGCTGAACTAGACTAACACAGCTACCCCTTTGGAATTAGTTTATGTTGCACACCACACTGCATTGACTAGAATATTATGGGAAATTCAATCTCAATTCTGCCACCAAAGTGCCAACTTTTACTGGTGTTGAGTTCTGTAGGAAGGAGAAATCAGAATCCTTTATTTTACTGTGTCCATTTTTACATGAACTGGTTTTCAACTGATCACAGCATTGAGGGTGAGGCTGTTGCATGCTAAACCATTATTTTCAGATGCTAGTAAAACTTCATACTTTTCATAGGCTCGGTCTTAGTCCAATATTAAGATGTGGGGATAAATATTTGGTTTGGTTGTTTTAAACCCCAAGAAAAATTAAACATTTTACTCAGAAGTATTAGTCAGATCACACACCCCTCCATCTTGTTAGCCAAACAGTAAGATTGTGTGACTTCCAGATATGATCTCTCTTGACCTTTGTAAGCAAACAATCGCGCACAACTGTGGTGAAGCAGGTATTTTAAGTACAGCAGAGCACCATGTCTGCCCAAACAGCATTTTTTAAGTGTTCCATTGTAATTAACAGGACACAAAATAGAGAGGGGGGAGGTGGGTTTAAATTAATACTGTCCCCTGTGAGAAACCTGCTTTAACATCCTTGACTTAGAATTTTATTTAGTAAATATAAAAATAAAAGTAATGTTAGCAATTCTGCTGTATTTTTAGTGGGCAGTTTCCTCTTTCCTTTGGTAGGGAGGTAGAGAATGGCTGTTGAGAAAGCAAGAGGAGACACACTTCAGTCTCAAACAATTCTGCATTAAAGGGGGAGATTCTTAATATTTCTTTCCTGCTGGGAAGCAGATTTTAGCAACTAAAACAAGAACTTCTTCTTACTCAATATATCTGTACGTAAGGTACATCTGGTTACTTAACTGAAAAAGAGTTTTACTTCTGTTAAAACTGCGAACTGTAGCACAGATGCGGCTATGGGGAAGAGTGAGCTGGATTCCGTATGGCCTCTCAATAAACTTGCTTTTCAGGTAACAAGTGGAGTTTGCAGTTTTGACATTCAAAGAAAAATGTCTGAACAAATTGGATCTAGAAGCCAGAAAGCATAAAATACAGACTATGCTAATGGCACTTTTAACACAGTCATTTCTGATGCCAGCCATACTTTAAAATGAATGTATTTACCTATGATGGAAAAAATGGAGTATTCTCAGAAAATCAAAGTTTCCTGAAGAATCAATCCTTTCTTCGCAATTTTATGGGTCGGTGACATCCCACCAGCAATACAGGAAGTAAAGCACTGATCTGTTTGGAGCACACAGCCAGATACACACAGTCTGTGGGGAAAGATTACTTTCCAAATGTAAAGTTATTGAAATATTTTATTCAGAAGAAGAAAAGGCCAGGGCAGAGACGGAAAAGGAAAAACCAAAGCAGTTTGTCACTTACCACTGCCCAAGTCAACAAACAAGTCATCCTCAGTCATCTTAATCTCATCTATCATTTGGGCCACTAAATCAAAGGAAGTCTCTCCATACACCTCTGGGGAAAAGGGCTCATAGTTGTTGAGTTTCTCTGGGTCAGTCACCGAGTGGTTATATACTTGCTGCAGGATATGACGGAGGAGCCCATTGGAGGGACGAGTATTCAGTTTCATGGGCTGGGTGGTTCCTTTCCACTAAGGGTGGGAAGAGAGAAGGAAGAGGTCAACAAAAAACACATCAAGAGGCAGGAGCACTTGTGGGAAGAAGGGGGACTGACAAAGACACACATTTTTCCTCCACCCCTTCTCTTGCATGAGTCAAACCAATCGACAATTCTTTCATAAGCAGGAGCAGGACATGCTAACTAACTTCTGTGACAATGAGTCTTGGGCAGGCTCATTTCCATTACTGTCTGTGTCACCTTACCTCATAGGTAATTTCAAAAAGACTCCATTCCAGATACGCTAGCAAAAAAGCATTTAAGATCTGCCTACACACTGGATGCAACTACTATGTCGATGGTACAGTCAAGTACAAGGAGTGGGGGGTTGTTTTCTTGTCATAAAGTGTAGCATGGGGAGAATCCCACTCAAAAGAGGGAGGGGGGAGAAAGAAAAATCTAAACTTCTTTTGACTACAAAAATTCTCAGTCCTAAATAGAAGCTATGGAGGCTTCTGTACTCTCTCGTCTTCCCGTTTTGATTTTATACGTGTCTGTAAACTTTGTTTCTGGGCATCGTTTTTAACTCCTTTTCAAGATAGTCACATCTTTTCCGAGAAAAGGGGTGACTCAAGGATCCCTCCTATTTGAGGACTCAATGCAGCTACCTTAGAAGCCAGTCACCACTTCTCCTCCTCAAGTCAGCTAGCCTGGCAGAGGTGCTGGAATAATCTGTATAGTGGGGTGCTGGGAGCCACTGAACCAAATTATAATCCCTGCATATAATGGAAAACACTTCAAACCAGGGGGTGCAGCAGCATCCCCCGCACCTCTGGTACCAGCACCTATGTAGCCTGGGCTCCAACATTCAGTAGGACACTAGCAGGATGGAGTGAAACTGGCTAATTTCTCACTTCAGCCAGTGATGGTAAATGCTGAAGAATTCTAACTTTTAAGCTATTAAAAACAATTAGTGTGGCCAGCATCTGTCAGTCAGGCAAACAAGACATAGATTTGTTGGTCTCAAGGTGGTGCGAAGTTTAACCTGCTGGCCAGCTCTTTTTGAGGTTTACTTCAAATGTTCCCATAAAATCTGCATTCACTTTCACCATGTAGAGCCCCCAGCATGTGTTTCATCGGTCAAAGTACTTCCTAAGGCCTCAAAGTTAGTTGAATAAGATGTCGTATTAAACTAAATTCCAGAGATTAAGTAAAACTCTTAATACTAATAAATATATTAATCTATGCTTCATTACCCTCAATCCAGCCTTTTACATGGGGCAAAAAACCCAAAAGAAATGATCTATCATTAGAAATGTACTAAATTAGATTTATTCCATTTCTTCTTTCTTAGTGATCCTCCGGAACAAAACAGTTCTAAAACTGAGCTTTACTGAACAGTAAGGGAATTCTTAATCTATGGATCTTCGCCATGATACACAAGAGGGTTTACATGGCACATTTAAGGAGCCTTTAAGTTTTGATCCCCACAACACAAGTAAACATGTCTATATTAACTCCTTGTGACATTTCTGACGAAAAAGCTAGATACAACGCATGCAAAAGAACCCTTTTTGCAAAAGGTAAACTCAGCTATTTCAAACGTCAAAGCATGTGTGCCAAGTGCACATTAGGGCCTAAGAGTCGGCAAACCTACATTTTAGAAAAATTAAGCCATTCTTCTATAAAAATACAAATTCACTAATCAAGTGCTAAGTTTGGCCCAGAAAGCAGGTTTAATAGCTGATTTATTAACTCCTGAATGAATGGAAAAGCTGTAATGGTAGCTCTGCTGCTTAAGCAAACATACTACTGAGCGCTAAGAAAGTCAGCTCTTTTTTGGATGTCATGTTCGGCACATGAATTTGAAACCACTAGCGGCTAGCCTGAATAAAGCCAACTAGGAAGGCATCATAGTATAATAAAGGTAAATACATACCAACTGATGAATGCTATCAATGGCTCGGTTGTATTTGTCACAAAGCCTCTGCATGCTTTCAAAGCTGGGAAAGGGAAGAAAAACAACAGTTTGCTAGTCAGTTAACTGTCCAAAGCAGGTCTTAAAATCCTCCACTCTCCACATTAAAGCAACACTGTCAAGGCTGGTGGTAAGGCACATCTGACCTACATTTTTAAAGTGTGCACGCTGGAATTGTCATTTTTTTCTTTTTTTGCAAAGACCATGTAATTCTTTATGCAAGTTTACACTTAAAGTTTCCTTAAATCAGAGGCATTAGCAGGCCAAGAATTCATGACAAATTCTACACACAGTATTCATGTAAAGTACGAAGAGCTCTTCTAAGGAAGCAGATTTCAGTGTTCAACTTCCAAAGGCTTATTGTAATGAACAGGGGGGACGAAGTTATGGAGATAGCTTGAAGCTATTTTATGTTTTTATTTTCTGATGTATCCGGAAGTAAATTGCAGAGGCTGAGAGGATTACAGAATCATTCCAGGTCAAGGAGGGAAAGATAGTGGTCAGTCCCATCGTATTTCATAACTAGATTCCAGAAAGGCCAATCCACAGAGAAACTGGGATAACAAACCATAGTGGTAGCTACCCCAGATAGGGCGTGAGGAGAAAAAACAGAGGCGGACAAAGGAGACAGAGTAGATCTTTCACCTCATGAACTTGACTTCACTACCTGTAACTTGCTAAGACTCCTTACTTGAGAACTCTACTGCTTTGTACTCACTTTGGGCTGCCAATTGATAATTTTTAGTTCCATGTTAATAAAAACAGGCCTGACTGAAAGGGATTTTTATACATGTATACATGCATTTCCATCATGCTCTGGTTTTCATTCCTATTCCCTGCATTCGCCAGCACTGCAGTCAATCTGCTAGCATTAACTTTTCAAATAATTCTTTTTCCCTCCTCCCAGGCAAACAAACTGATTGAACCATTACCAGAATTACAGGGTATGGCTTCTCTGAACAGCTTCAGAGATATAAATGAGTTGTGGTTGAGGACAGATGATTCTTCTCTATTATAATCGATGACAAAAAGTTATGCCGCACAGTTACACACATACCCCACCAGGACACCAGTAATACAAAATGATTGTAATACAAGTATCAGCAGATAAACCATAGATGTGATGTTAAGAGCTACTGAGCACTCACTACTCCTATTGAATTCCCTGGAGCAGCTAATACATTCAGACCACATAAAATAAATGGAATAAAATAGCACCAAAGAGCCGTCCTTTTCCTTTGTAAAAGCTCAACCAATTAATGTTAAAACTGATTCAGTTTACTCTCTCTCAACCCCACTCAGGAGGTGATCAATTTATGGACACAAGGTGAACTTAGATCTTTTCCACAAAAGAAATTCCATGAGTTTTCATAAGCCACAACTTGGCTGCAGGCACGCACCGCCTCTACTTCCAGGCTCAGTTAGTGCCGTCAAACTGAGCCAAAAAACACAGCATCTCTCAACGGTCTCCAAACGATCTTCTTAGAAACAAAAAAATTCCATTGGGTCAGATTCTGTCCCTCCAAATCTCTACCCACAGAGCAGACTGCAAAGCAGTCATTTCAAGCCAGTCCATGTAGTAGGTGGTTTCACATAGCTTTGTAAATCAAACACTCCTCCTGCTTATCCAGCAAAGCAGCTGCGTAGAGAAACTGTTTTAATATAGTGTTGCCGCTCTTATTTGATCTTGAATAGAAGAGTTGGAAAAGTTAACCTTCCACAAACATGGAGAGAAAAATCAGGGTGCTCTAAGCAGCTCTGGTGTTTTCCCAACAAGAATTCTTGGTTACTACAAAAGCAGAAACTTCAATGCCATTCACATTCCTAACTCTGGCTCTATCCCAACAGCACAGATACAGATCATTGTTTCAAAGTGAGTCATTCCAACGTACACCAGCTCAGCTTTCTGCTATGTGAAGTTTCCAATTATGTCCTTAATCCAACAGCCGTTGCCAATACTCCTGTTACACATTTCCTACCAAAATAACTTTGTAGAGAATGAAGCCAGTTCTAAAAGAAAACTTCAGTTCAGTTTGAAATGTCTAAGAATAACTAATTACAGACCAATTCACTACAAGTCTTTTAGGCCTGCCCTCCTGGGAATGTGGGAGAAAGGGGTTCCTCTCACCTTTTTGTATCATAGTCAATTAAAACATAATTTTCCATCGCAAGCTTGAGATCTGGGATTTCTTCACAGACCCACCTGAAATGAAACAAGAATCAGATTACAATAAACTCCCAAATCTCTTACATTAGTGTTTAAAAAGGCAGTTTTATCATCACCGAAGCAACGGTCCACCTGAATTCTAGGCTGACATTCCTATAAATGAAAGACCGCGCTACAGAAAGCATGAAAGATTGCGATATTGTGAGAAGTGAAGCAGACATCACCAAACGCTAATTACGAAGCCAAAGGAGTTCTTATTCAATACAAGAGCAAACATGAACTAGAGTACCCATTACCACTACCAGTACTTAAAGCTCTTAAAAGAGGAAAGAATTCAATTTCATAATGAAGTGAAAAATATACTGAGTTGATGTAAACATAAAAGCCACATCTAGAGCTAATCTAATGGGAGAGGTGAAACACAGGAACATGTATTCTGAAATGGCCTTTTAAAAAAAAATAGGTTGTTATGAACGTCCACTCCCTTTGATAAAGCTACTTGTCTATTTTGCCAATCACCTACACAAGTCATCTCCTATAACCTGATTTCTGAAAATGCACAGAGGTCCTCAGCACACATATGTACACCTCCAAAGACTTGGTGCACTCTTTCCCTCTACCAGCGCAGCGTGCTGCACTTCGCTTAAGTCTTGAAAGAGACTGAATAGTGGTTTTGATGTTTTTGTTTGTTTTAAAGGCATGTGTCTTTTATAGGATGTATTAATAAATCCCAGTATTCTGCTCCTATTCAGAATGGAAAACTGGCAGCCACTGCCAATATATCTGAAAGCTAAATCTGGCAAAGGAAATAGAGTTCTGCATTTCATTTCAAATGTGAAAATGTTAACTGCTTCCAAAGACAAATTTAAAAGTTAACAATGAGAGTCCCAATCTGGATGGCAAGTCACTGGAGCAAAAAGTTAAGGGCTGGGGAAGCCACATTCGAGAAAAAGGGGGAAGAGTGTGAAACCCCTAATTATCATTCGCATTTGTTTTGTATTTTTAAGAGGAACGGTTAAAAGATTACACCTCTATTTAAGCTTTGTGGCCCTAAAATAAAGGAACTAATGATGGTTTTGTGGGGTTCCAGGTTTATCATTTCTGTTTTTGTATCAAATTTGCTCAGCAAACATTTTAGAAATAGCCACCCTGACAATCAGGGATCAGAGAGCCAAGCTGAGTTCTTTCTGGCATGTGGATCACCCTGCCTAAAAGATTACGCAACTGAAACTTGGATAAACAGATTTACTTATGAAGATGCCAGGCTCTCTCCTCCATCTTTGTGTTGACTTTTCAGTGGAATTAATGGTAGCAAAAATACCCAAGAAAACAAAAAAGAATCACATTTTAGTCAATAAAGTCAGCAGCCATTTCTGTAAAAATCCCTTTTCTGACTTCACTATGCTGAAAGGTGACCTGGTTTTATTTAGAATAGGCTAAAGATGTCCCAAACAGCAAAGGTGAGAAAGGGGCATTTAATATCCAAATGACTTATCATTTTTAAATTCCAAAGGGGTAGCCGTGTTAGTCTATTGTAGAAAGACAACAGAGTCCTGTGGCACTTCTAAAGACTAACAGATTTATTTATCGCATGA
>ML685913.1:2863084-2879028 GCA_007922175.1 Pelusios castaneus | reverse complement strand
TGGCACTCCGGGACATTTCCAGAGGCTGTCTACCGCACAAAATGGGTACACACGAGCATTACTCAGAACAGCTGTTCCGCAGTAATGCTAACCACTCTCGATTTGAGTGGTTTAACTGTTGCGCGGCAAGAGGGTGTTGCCGCGCAACAGGGAAAATGATCGTGTGTACGCTAGCAGCTTTATTGCAGTAAGGAGCCTTACTGTGCAATAAAGTGATTGTGTGTACATGGCCTAAGTTTCCCCTTCCCCATCCTTGTGCAACATGCTATCTGCTGTTTGTTGGCCTTCCTGCATTTCTGTGATGAAGTTGTCTTTATGAAGTTTGTAAGACATTTGGAATCCTTTCGACCACATGAATGCACATTATTTCATACTGAAACATTCTCTCTTTAATGTGGTCTAAACGACAAGTATAAAAATAAAGGTGTAGTCCACAACTGACGGCAAGTACTGTTAACACCCAATCCAACTTTCATAACTAGTTTTTAACATGTACAAGTGTACTAACACACATCTAGAAAACAACTTCCACTTGCATTGAAATTTTACACACAAATTTGAATTTTCAGTCAAAATCCAAAGTTTTCTAGCCAAATTATTTTGATGGTGGGAATGAAATTTACCAAGGAAAACATATCTTTGCAAAAAAAAGAAGTATTGAAAATGCAATTTTGTATCAAAAAACTAGTTTTGCCAGAAAGTTTTCAGCCAACCTACCAACAGCCTCACCATACCAATTCTTTACAATACTGGATTCCACACTCCATGAATGATTCAAACATACTCGCCCAAGAAAAAGGAGAGTAAGAGTTAAAGATGAAGCAATGTCTATCGCTACTATTGTTTGTATTATTGTAGTGCCTATGAGCCCTAGCTGCAGCCAAGAAACCTACTACGCTAGGCACTGTACAAACAGAACAAAAAGACAGCAGCCTTTATCCTACTGGGGTAGCTATTGCTAGGGCCACAAAGTGGTAAGCAATTGCAGCCACGGGCTGTAATACCATCTTCACCACAGCAAGGCAAAGCAAGAACATTTAGAACATTTAGGCATTTAGATAACCTACACCTTCTGTTTTAAGTTTAAGTTCAAGTCAAAGTTATATTAATGCAGTTTTTTGTTTGATTTAATATTGTTCTGCTTTTTCGAGAATTTCAGAGGCTACAATTGCATGGCTTCAGAATTCAAAATTATCCCATCAAGGATCAACTGATCTCTGCATACATGTTTAAGGTGTGCAATTTAAAATGTCAAGTTCATCCAGCACAGTGACTGAAAGCCCATGATTAAATATTCCGCTGTAATTCTAAAGTTCTTTACACCAGAAAACAGCTAGTCAGCACTGGAGAAATTTAAATAAAAAGTATTTCTGCACCAAAAAGAGGTGTTTTAATTATGACAGTAACATGTACATGCTGTTATCAGGGCCGTCCCTGGGGGGAGGCACGTGAGTGGGGGGACTGCCTTGAGCCCCACGGTTACGCAGGGTCCGTGCCGCTACCCACCCCCCGCCACACTTGGCCCCACTCCCACCCTGCTGCCTTCGGTGGCAAGCTGAAGACAGCAGTGCGGGGTAGGAGCATGAAGCCCAGCTCTCCTCACCTCCAGTCTAGAGCATGAGTAAGAGTAGCAGATATTAAGGATTAATTATGTTTATTACTGTGGTAGCTAGGCATGAACCAAGAATAAAATCCCATTGCCCTAAGTCCATTCAAACATAGAAGCAGACAATATTACAGGACAGCAGACTGGTGGCCTTTTACTGAATTATTTACACCTTTTTTCAGGTCTAATTTCCAATGAAAATAATTGAACTAGGCATCTAGAGTGTCGGTTTGGAGCGTCAAAAGTTGACAGTTTATTACAGCATTTTTGCTGCAATCTGCCCAATTACTATGAAGGCCAGTGTTGCAATACTGAACGAAAAGTACCATGTAACCTCTACAATTTACCACTCCATTTACATTATTTACTTTAACGTTCTATAAAGTAACCTTCCCATATTAAAGCTTAAAGGTGATAGTGTAGCATCGCAGACACCTTCGATATGTTCACAAAGGCGGAGAACCCTTTTAAAGGTTATTAAGGTAAGTATCTCAAAAGCTGTTGCTGAAATTTGTGAACTTGTCATTTAAGGAAGTGGTTCTCAATCTTTCGCAGGGTCGCTATGCACTTGGTGCCGTGTCACACCCTACAGGACACCCCAGCCCACCTCCACCAGGCCAAATCCAGCCATCTCCCCAGCTCTCCGCAACATACTTACCGCTGTGTGGCAACACAGTAAGGCGTCCTGACGCTGGTTGAGAACCACTGACTTTAGGGATTTTTCCCCACAAATAAGCAGTGCATATTTAATTAAAATGTTTTACTGGCAGTGCCTGAAGTGAGAAACCATATCCTGGCACTCTTCCAGATTCATGTCCTTTTACATTTAGTTCATTCTCACAACTATCCTACAGTCTATATTTTTAGCAAGTCTAACGAGGGCTCCATTTTCTAGGATTAAAATGGCACAAATACCCGTTTACCCGTTCCCCCATCTGTAAAATGAGGATAATACCTGTGAGAGTAGTCACTATCTGTGCAGCGCTTCAAATACATTAAGCCCCGTATAAGGGTTTATGAAGCACAAGGAGGAGAGAGATTTTTCAAAAGGGAGTGTGGTTTCACATATTGAAAGCCTGGGGATGAACCCACACACATCAATGAGTTGGACTCTGGAGGTGGTCCAACAGATACCACCACTTTGCTCTACTATGGTCCTTTCAATAAGCAGCTCTCAAAATATGTTACAAACGGAGTCAGCATCATTATCCCCATGTAGGCATAGAAAAGGGAAGTAACTTGGTCAAGATTACCCAGCAAACCAATGGACGATCCAGGAAACCTTATTCACACACCTTCTCCCCAAAGATAAGTGACCAAAGCTAGTTTCAGAATTGTGCTAAGAGCTACCCAAGCCAATTTGTGCATTTGTAAGCTAGTTGTGGTCAGGCATTTGCAGATCAGGAGGAAGAGGTCTACCATGAGCCCATCACTGACAACTAGATCAGCCAGTACAACCCAAAGGGAACAGGAGCTGAAGAAAACTGACTTTAAAAAACTTGGGATTTTTATGTTGCCTCTGCCTGGGTCATCTCCTCATGGCAGAAGCTGGCCTTACTTTTATAACCACTCCTCTTCTGACCACCAAATTATAGCAATTCAGGCTCTCCCAACAGCTTAGCCAGTCTAGGAAATTGCTGCAGCTCCTCATGCTTTTATAAAGGATATTTTGATTGCAAAGGGACAACCTGCATATTAACAGAAACATGGCCTAGCTAGCCACAGTGGCCACCATCAAGGGGTGCAGACCCCCTTGTGATCACCTACAAGCAATGTTGCTTAGAAGCTGCATCATAAAGATCGGACAAGAAAAACACCCTATTTTTCCAATGAAATAAAGTGACCAGCGGGTCAAAAATATCTTCAGTGTCCCTCAGGTTTCCTCCATTTGTGCTCATGTAGAAAGGCTTTCTGTAGATCCAAAAGAAGCGGCTATATTATATGAGTCTGAGCTGTGGCTACCCCATAGGCATAGAGGAGTGTGCCACATTTATTGTATGGCATGCAAATACTCTCTTTCAATGTCCAGCCCTATATGTACAGCAAAAAATCTGTGTATACGCTGATCTAGGACAATGGTTTTCAAACATTTTTTCTCAGGACCCAGATGAAAAAAAACATTAATGCCCGCGACCCAACAATTACATCTTTGAGCAATGCACTCCAGTCTTCTCGTGGCACCGGCGGGGGGGCTCCGACCTGGTGCCTAATGGTCTGCAACGCAGTACTGGGTCCCGACCTTAAGTTTGAAAACCACTGATCTAGAACACACACAGTTTTTGCTTAGGCAGATATGCAGCTAAGTCTTTCAAAACAGGAACCACAGACAAACTTCTACAGACAATGGTGAAATGCTGAAACAATGTAAGAGGCATTTCACCTTTCCCCATCATAGCTAGAAAAAGACTGCCTGGGGTGGGGACTGAATTAATGGAGAAGTCTCAAGATTTCCACTTTAGCCAGTCACTATCAGGTTGCTCTCTTAGAAGTTTCAGGCTCTTTGACACAGGCACTCCCAATTTTTGATGAGCTCAGAACCCTCTGACGAGAAAGAAAACCAATGTCGTATCTGTGCAATATTTCATACTGTAGGACTAGACATATTAATGCCATCACCTTTTAGCTGGCAGTTGGTATAATCTTCCATTGTTGAAATACACTACCTCTCTTACAGATCGAAGCAAGAAACTTCCTTTGAATTGCCAAGTTTCCTTACACCAAGGAGGGGGCAGAATACAGAAAGACATCCTCAGACTCTCTCTTGCAGGCTAAGAGTGCCCATTCTCTTTATCTTCATTAAATCAGAGAGCTAGAGCTTGGAGATAATTTCTCCAAACCTTATTTCTCACATGGAAAGGTCAAACTACAACAGTGGCTCTAACTGAAGCATCAAATCATTTACAGAGTCACATACAGCTGGTCAGAGGACACCGTGTAAAACCTGCAGGGCATTAATCCCTTTTTAAAGGACTTAAAAATGGTTTGTCATAGAGAAAAACAGGAATATGGGACCTAGATTTAACCTATATTAAAAATATGATAAATTAATGAAGAAAATATGCTCTTGATTAGAGATTCCAAAATTGATCTGAGAACCAACTAGATATGGGTAAGCGTGACAGACATGGGACTGGTTGGCAGATTGCAGAACTGGTGCTGGCTGCTCCTTGTTTCCAGGTGCTACACTGTACCAAGACCGCTAAAATGCATTAAATTCTTTTACTTCTAAATACTTTGACATCTCTTCATAAACAGTTGTACCACCTACTGCAGAGACCTGTTGCAAAATGCCAGGGGAGGCGGCTTGTGTGACAGCAAACTGGAAGCGAAGACACTTGAGACAATCTCTGTGTTGTGATGTGATCCATCACAAGAGACTGAGGACACAGCTACACCACCATAAGTTCTCCAATGCAACCGCTCTAAGATGACAGGGGAAAGCTCTTCCGTCGGCTGAACTACTCCAGCCCCCCCAACTAGAAAAAGCTATGTTGACGGGAGACGTTCTCCCACCAACATATCACTGTCCACATCGGCGCTTATGGCGGGATAATTTATATCACCGGGAGGTGGAGAAGGGGCGATTTATTAACCCCAAGTTATAAATTATTCCAACATCAGCTGTAAAACAGCCACAGCCTGAGGCCTACGTGAGAAAGTTCCGCTGATGTAACTTAACGGGTAAATTTAAACCAGGGTAGGCCTAGTCTACACAATTTTTGTACTGTTTAACTACTTTGGTTGGGGACACAATTTTCTGCTGAAGTAATTATAAACAGTACAATCCCTACTGAGAACATATCAGTATAAATATGGCTTATATCGGTATATCTTATTCTTCTTCCTATATGAAAAAGGTTTTCAACCTCGGGTCCATGGACTCCTGAGGTCTGCAGACTATATCTAAGATGTCCACAAAAGGTTGTTACAACAGAACAGTGGTCTTCCATCTGTGGTCCAGAGACTATGTCTAAGATTTCCAAGGGGTCTGCACCTCCACTCAAAAAATTTTTATGGGGCCCTGCAAATACAGAGAGATTGAAAACTACTGCCATACAGGAATAAATGTATACCAGTAGAACTGTGTCCACAATAAGAGGGGTGGGTCTGTTTTCATTAAAGTGGTTTAACTTGTGTGTTTAAGTTTGAATATGGACACTCTTATTCCTGTATAAAAATACGGTTTTTTATTTAAATTAAAGTCAGTTAGGTAAAAGGTTAAATTAGAATGAACTAAACCAATCTTATAGGGCAATAAGAGTGTCCACAAAGAACATTTTCATTGAGCTTCTCTCTGTGCAGGACCTAGGCAAAGGTAATGCTCTGTATATGTTACTTCTGATACAAATGAACACCTAGGTCCAAAATCAAACATAAATAAGTCAAAGTCACATTAAATTTCAAGTTTCATTAGGAATAGGAATGGAGAAAAGGAGTAATCAAAAAGGATAAAACTAGAAGGACATTTTCTTTCAAACTTCTAAGACAACATTGAGAAACCAAGGGCAACAGTCATAAAAGAATTTGACTTTTAACATTAAGGAGTTTCAGAACTGTGCACCGAGTTAACAGAAATTGCCTACCACAAGTCAATGAATTCAGGCTCTTTTGGTGACAGAGAATTCCCAACAGAATAAACCCTTTATTGACTTTGAATTAAAGGCAACCATTAAATATTTCCAGAGAAATAGGATGGACTTCAAGAGCTACACGTGGCCTTCAGCTTTGCACATACCACTATCTAGATTTTATTTTTTTTTAATAATTGCTGTTAACTTTAAAAAGAGACAGAAACTGCATTTCATTTAAATTATAGTTGGATCCAAAGTATATATATTCCTTTCAATGGGAGTAGGTAATTATGTTCATCACTTAAGTTTTATTTGCGTATATACATACTCATACCATTTTTATCTCTTTTCTGTTGTTGATTTGATACCTTCCAGCTTAATTTAAATTGTAAAAAGTTTTTTTTTCCATTTAATCCAAGATGAAAAGACCATAACTATCTGAGTCTACCCTCCTATATATGACAGTAACAGACACATCAGAAATGCTGAATACAAGACCTAAGGAGCCTCAGAGAAGAAAGATGTTTGGAAACAAAAGAAAAAAAATGAACGGACAATGAGTTTCAACTTGTTGCACTGAAAGGCAATCCAACAGGTTACATCCACCACAGACTTTGCATGTAGCATTTGTAATGAGATACTCGAAAGCTTCCAAAGAAAAGATTAATTTTAAAGGCCAGTAAATATTTTTAGTACAGCTCTGTAATATCTGAAGACATTCCTGATTTAAAGGCAAAAACTAGATTAAAGGCTAAGCAATTCAACCACTCTCCTCACAAGTTCACCGAAAAAAGAGCAAAATCCTGGCTTCACTGAATGGCAAACTCCCATTGATTTCACTAGTGCTAGAAATTTTACCCTATTCTATCAAAACCTTTACAACACTTTTCACACCACAGAGTGTTACAAACTGATATCCAGACTAGAAGGAACACTTCCCACATCACTGATATTCAACCACATCTGGACCAGGAGGCAACAGCTGTTTCACAGGAACTCTACACAACAGTTAAGGGCCATTTTTACCACTGTCTAAACAGGGACACGACAGTGCTAAAAACTTTGGATTGTCTCTACAGTATACACTGGAAGGCTTCCAACATTGCTACCGAAAGTGGAGCTGCACATCATTAACAAAGATGGAAGTTTTCCTTTTAGTGTAGACAGATTCTAACAATGTAATTGGGGTATTAAATGGAAGAAGCTTCTTCAGAACTTTCCAAGGTTATTTTCTTTACACCACTGGTTATTTCAGCCTTTAACATTTAACTATCTTCATTAGTACACTAGCTCCCTAGCCTGATATCAAAACATTTTTTGTTCACACCTTCCTCAAAGTCACTCATTCACTTACAAAACCGGCAGAGCAGAAACCATCTTTGTTATTCATACTTCTGATAATATCTATGAAAACTCACCATTTATATTTCCTGTTGTAAAACGTAACTTACCTTCCTCCTACACCCTAAAAATAGCAACTACTCATCAGTTCTCTAATCTCTACATTCCTATACTATATATGATAATGGAATTAAACACATTACTGCTCAGATGAATAAAATGGGGTTAAAAACTCATTAAGCTGCCAGATTCACTAAATATCTTCTACCAGTTTCCACTACACTTATTTACATGTCTCTGACACTAATTCATTGGAAGACAGAGCTACATAATAGAAAAGTTAAATAGCAAGTATAACCAAGATGGCCAATTAAAGTTTTTAGCTTTTTCTGTTTTATGTTTGTATTTAGTACGTATTTGCAAGTTAAATGCTTCAAAATTCATTGCGTTCATGGAATCCTGCCATGAACTTTTCTTTCACTCTCCCTCGCAGGGCAACTTTTGTTAGGAAGAGAAAGCAAAGTCAATTGCAAACAGTATTTTAATATACCAGATAAAAGTATCAGGTACATAATCAAAAAAGTGTCATTAATACAAGGGACAAGCTTGTTACTGATCAGCTGTATTCATCATTGCAGGGGGAGGGTTTAACTGGGTACACACACAAGGGTTAAAGAGTTGCAATAAAGAAAGAGAAAGGAGGAAGGGGAACAAGAAAAGTGCACAAGTTTGCAGTGGTTCTCAGCCACTGTATCAGGACATATTAGTGTCTCCACACAGTGGCAAGTGTGTCACAGAGAGCCAGGAAGATGGCTGGATTTGGCCTGGGGTGGGTGGGCCAGTGCGTCCTGTAGAGTCACAAGGCTGCACGTGTGTCACAACCTGCAAAAGCTTGAGAACCATGGATGTTCAGGGAGAAAGGCGACTGCGCTTCCCATTAATCTCACAAACCAATGTATAAAATATCTTGCACAAGCTCCCGGGGGAGCACAATTCATCGAGGTTGCTGATACTTGAAAGGGTCATCTTCTCCCTAACTGGGTTACCATGAGAGAGAAAGGTAAGAGTTGCATATGGCGAGATGAATTTCCCTCAGCGCTTTGATAACTTTCAGTTGCACAAACAGCTCTTATACTGTGTCCCATTGAAACTGCAAAGAGAATTTTAAGAAGATAAAATACAACTGTCACAGTTGGAACTTGGGCCAGGACAGTGGGGTCCCAACACTGATCTCTTCTAAAAAGAACCATGGTATCTTTGACAACCTCCATCAATGCCTCTCACATGTCTCCAATATAAGGAGACAGCTAACAGAACTGTAGAAGAAGTGGCCTTACGGTCCTTTTACACAATGATTGACTTACTTTTCATGGAGATCTTGTTCTGAGGTGAGAGAAAGGTTTAGAGCAGGGGTCTGCAACCTGTGGCTCTGGAGCCGCATGCGGCTCTTTGGCTGCCCCCTTGTGGCTCTGGGCTCCCCCAACCACTGGGGTACCCTGCAGGAGGCCCATGCCTGGCTCTGGGATTCCCCCAGCCACCAGGGACCCCACGGGCAGCCCATGCCAAGCTCCAGGCTCCCCCCCCCCCGCATAAGGGGACCATGCAGCAGAAATCCTGGCTCACCTCCCTGCACCTCCCACCAGGAGGCTACACCCATTGTGGCTCTCAAAACACTTTGTTATTGAAGGAATTTTCAAAAATGGCTCTTCTTATCTTTTGGGTTGCAGACCCCTGGTTTAGAGAAAATTGTTTCTTTCCTGAGCTTTT
Source organism: Pelusios castaneus (assembly GCA_007922175.1). Classification (NCBI taxonomy): domain Eukaryota; kingdom Metazoa; phylum Chordata; order Testudines; family Pelomedusidae; genus Pelusios; species Pelusios castaneus. The sequence continues at coordinate 2,869,743 of ML685913.1, read as the reverse complement.
GCTAGGATGAAAATACAAGCTGTGTTGTCAGTTTCAGCTGTGCATACAACCATTTAGAAATCTGAATAAATGTTTGGTTACCCTTATATTAATGTTTGGTTAAATCACATCTGACAAAAGCCTTCTGCAGAGAAGATAAATTGCTACTCTGTGGCAAGCCAAGGGTGTGATAAGTTCTAGGGTGGCAATATCTTTCGCCTTCTGAACTAGAGCAGAAAACGTCAGGGTGAGCACATGCCTTGTTTCATTTTGCATTTTGAAGAAAATGGGGGGAACTGTCAAAGCACATCAGAGAGACTGTGGGTGAAATACCTTTTAAAGGACCAACTTTTGTCAGTGAAAGGAACCAACTTCCGAACTTATACAGAACTCTTCTTCAGGTCTGGGAAAGATACTCAGGATTTGCTTATACTTAAAATGCCAGGCCACTGTTGCACTTCAGTGAAGACGCTACCTACACCAGCAGGAGCAATGATAATTTTGTGAAATGTGTTCGCTCACAGGTGATCTTATTGGTGACAGCTCATTTAAGAGTGTAGTGACAGTCCAGTTTCATCCTCACTGCTCTTATTGGAGCATTTAGTTCACAAGATGAGGCACACCATACGTTTGTGCATTAGGCATGTGTAGGACCCATGGCTCTTGAAAGGATGTGCTGCAGGGGATACTGATCATTGTGGCAATACAGATAAGTCTGCAGGCTGTTCTGGAAGGGTCTGCTGTTTTGAGTTGGGTGTACCCTGGTTGCAGGGAACCTGCTTCTGGTGATGAACTTAGTAATTAGTAAGGCTAGGATGTTATTTAAAGCCAAAAAAGGGGATTCAGGAAAAAAATTCATTCCCAGGCCTGACAAAGAGCTCAAAAGCTTGTCTCTTTCACCTACAGAAATTGCTTCAAACCAAAAAAAAACCTATCACACCCACACCGTCTCTCTAGTACCATGGGACTAACATAGCTACAACAATGCAAACAAATCATGTTATAATACTTATTTTGCCATTTGATTGATTGTTTCATTAGAAAGTATTTCTCAATATACTTTATTATCCACACTCATGGTTCTCAACCTTTCCAGACTAATGTACCCATTTCAGGACTCTGATACTTCTTGCATATACCCCAAGTTTTATTCCAGTTAAAAATTCAGCCTTTGTCTTTCTGCCCTGGGCCCTAGCGAGTCCAGCGCTGGCTCTGGCGACCCCATTACAGACAAGTTATTGTCTGTATGAAATTTTAGTTTGCATTGACTATGCTACTGCTTTTTACATAACCTGTTGTAAAACTAGGCAAATATAAGTCAATGTACCACCTGGAAGAGCTCTGTATATCCCTCGAGGTACAATTACCTCCCCGAGAGCCACTGATCCAGACAACCTGGAGAAATCGTCAAGTCAGTTATTACCCATATTCAGCCTACTCAGCACTAACGTTCAAAGTGCATGCAGGGTTTGGGTGGTTACAGAAGGGGAAGAAAGTTTAAAAAAAAATTCTACACTATGGACATTTTTGAAAGTTCCTCACCACCACAAATGTCAGTTCAGCTCCAAAATTTCCCAACTTCATGAGTCACCATCACACGCAGAGCTTGTGATGATTAAGAAGATTGTATCGTGAATGTTTATTTGGAAAGCCACCGCCACCACCACTCCCACTGGAAAAACTCTAGGCGACAGTACACAGCCCACTCCTCTTATTAAAAGAAGGTTCTTTCCTTAAAACAGTCAGGGATGATTTCATTGTTTGCATCAAAACTATATTCTAGACAGGGCTACTGCCCACAATCAGAGTGGGCATGAATAATAAACCCTGTTTAAGGTTTTATCTCTGCTGTTAACCTTTAATAAATTTTAAAAGGTGACACTCACTGCTGTGTGGTGATTTTAATCGTTATTGCCTGCCCCAGAGAAAACACATTCTGTTACAGAAACGCATTCCATTAGAGATAGAATAATATCATGTGTGTCACAGCCTAGATTTCCTATCTGGTGGAGGAAAAAACATGCTATGAAACAACCCAACTGTACAAATAAAGTCAAGACCATATCAAGTTTTTATTTTACTATTCCTCAGCAATAGACACACATGCCAATATATGCCTCCCCCAAGCAGCTGCAGAAATTGTGCTATGACGACAGCATTCTGCTGGCCACAGGAAGATCTCTGCCATCAGAGCTCAACAGCAAGATAGCAGTGAGAACAAAAACATCGCACACAAATCAAAAGAGCAAAGACTTATTCTCAGATTATTCAACCCAGAGTTACCAACACAGCTGCTAGTCTGACAGGAGACAAACACAGTCACAAAGGCTGCTCTCTGGAGATACCCCAGCAAGCAAGGAAGGTCAATAATGCCTGGCTCCAGCACCCTCAGAGAACAGGGACTGAGCAGGAGACCCCAAACCTTGGGGCCTTTTGTATCAGTCTTAAGGTAGTAGGCAATCAGCAATTTTTTCAAAACAAAGCTACACAGGTTCTGAAGTACAAACAGGAATGACATGTTCCATGTTATGTATTAGCCTACATACCTGAAAACCAAAGTTTGAACAAATGATTTTAAGTGCAGTGAGGGGCTAGAAGAGTGGTATGTTAAAGGAAACCTTGCCTGGGTCATTTAGGTTTATTAGAGGTCTCTTCTGTCATCAAATAAAGCTGGAACACCAGAAGAGAAGCACAGTACAAGACTTAATACTCTAGACATTTGAGAATGTAATGCAAGAACAATTTTGGGCAGGAATCCGGGAATCAAGGAGCTTAACTGTGATACAGAAGCATGAATCCACCTCAGCTCTGATTAAGCAGAGCACTCAAAAACCAGAGGTCAACATCAAAAATATCTTCTGAGTCACTGGGGGAAAAATTACTCACGATGCACTATTCAACTTACTCATCACAGTATGCTATGGACAGAACTGCTCACCATGTAGTCATTAGGAAACTGTGACCTTTCCTTTGAGGAAAGCAGAAGGCGGGGGAAACAGTCACACTTTCAGTTTTGTATGTAAGCCAGTGGGAGGCTGCATCTGTAATACCAACGCTCTCTCCTCCCACTGTCTTCATTAGTCTCGTAGGGAAATGTATGTTTAACATCACCCTCCCAGGTTCTCTTAACATCTTGACAGCATCGGTTTGTCAGCTGAGCTATTACGCAAATTCAGCACACAGGACATCCCTGTTTTCCTATTATACACAAAATAAGCAACAGTCTCTTACAACAAATAATAAAGTCATACCATAATTAAATTGCTAACGTCCATTCAGCATGAGCATTTGTAATCTAAGTCTTTTTCACAGTACAAAAACATTTTGTGAAACGAGATGAAGTCTGGATATAGTAACAAACAAAAAATTTAAATTACAATGTTAAGTCCCACAATTGTTCTATCAATCAACGGCTTCACAATACCTAAGCAACTTTTGATATTGCTAATATGATTCTCCAGCATTCATGTGGTTCTCAGAAATAATTAGAGAGGAGTGCTGTTTTTTCTCCCCACACCCACACAAATTCTAACTTGCACAAAGCATGAACCTTGAGAAACTGCAAATAAGAACGCTTCTAAACAAAAAGTGTCAAAAACAGATTTTTGAAGTCATTCCATCTCGCTTCCTAGATACCAAGAAGCAAGTAGAGTCAGTGGTGAAACTAAGAAATGTTCTGCTGACGTCAAACAGAGCTGAGCTCTGAAACCGCAACGGTACATACACCCTGCTGCCAACTAGAGTCTGAGCCAAAGAGGGAAATAAAGTCTATACAGTACATTAGTAGGCCAGACACTGCAATGTTCAAAGAGGATTTCTTTCTAAAGCATTACAGTTCTTTGCCGCAATGGCTGAAGTTGCAGGCTTTACACAAAAATATTATGTGGGGTGATGTCGTCAGAGCTGCGGTATAAAAATATTGATTAGCTCCACATGAATCATTCACTTCTGTATCACTGTGGGAAAAACCCAGAGAGGCCACTTTAATGACAGGATGTTCAGGTTCTACTGCATTTCTTAAATCTTAGATAACAATATCCAGATAGGCACCCTGCCCACTACAGTCTGTGCAAGCAAGCCTGTATATTTTGACATCTTAGTTAAACATGCACGTGCAACCTAGAAACACTTGGCCAAGTTTCCCCAGATAATTGCTTTATTCCCACTTCACAAGCTGTAACAACATTATATTCAGGTTTCTTTCTTTAAGCAAGGAGGTTCAAACAAATAGCACCAACCCATTCGTTCCTTGCTGATTACGCCTTAAGTAATGCAAGAAAATATGTATTTCTCCATATAATCAGCTTGGCGAGACAAATGAAAATGCAATAACACAGATGAAACTAAACTGGTCACCGTTACACTTTCAGTTTCTGTCAATTCAAGCACCAGCGCGCGCGCGCGCACACAAATGACAGAGCTGCCCAAACAGGAAAGGCTGCATTAACTAGTGTGTGCTGGAGGGCTCCAGTTCTGGGAGCAGGATGATCAAAAATAGTAAGTCCTCATGTATGCAGGATGTTTTGGAAACCACAGCCACATCGAACAGCACCAAAAGTCAGAAAGTAAGTATGCAGTGGTCTCCCCTCTCACAAGCAAGCCAGTATATAATGGCAGTGGCATAGGCATTACTAAGACTAAGTCCTAGCATATCATTCCTGTATGTATGATACAAACACTACAAAGAAAGCCAACAGCACCCCAAAACAATTTTAGACTATTCCTGACTTTCTCTGTGCAAACCAATTCTCAACCTATGTTTTTACATGGCAGGAGATAAATATATTTGATGCTGGGTGTAGAATGACTTTGCACTAACATTTAACCGTTTCTTATTAAACAAACTGAAATTCTCCTTGGTGAGGCTTTCACTAATTTGATCATGGATACTCATTTGAGAGGTCACATATTAGTACTCTGATTCAAAACAGACAGAAAAAGGCAATTGAATTTGTGATTACTTAAAAAAACAATATACATACAGAGAGGGAGATCAGCATCAGGTTTGAGAGAAGGTATGGATTATAATGTGCAGTCAAAAAACTGACTTGGAATTCTCTTTAGATAAAATAATAAAAAGGTAATTTACATGAATGCTCATTTAACAAAAACATCAAGGAGAGCTGCAATTGTGCAACCACACAGAAATTCCAAATCCCTCCCTTCCCTATAGGGAGTTAAACTCTCACTCCTCCCATCCCCCCTTTATCCTCCTTCCCCAACCTGTCAGGGCAGTTGAGACACCCCCCAGCACCACCCAAAAGAAAAGCCTAGATTATTTGCACCCATTTGCAAATTACAAATGCTTCTTGATCCTAGACTGAAACAATTAAAGGAAAGTGGGTTTTTATTAACCCATCAGAGGAACTAGGGGCTCTTCAAGAACACATTAAAAACTTTTCATTAGCTGTCCTCTCCCCCACATTCCCTTATCTGTGAAGTTCAACCAATTTTAGAAGTCAAATCCCCTTTTTTCTAAGAGAAACACCACCCTGAATTGAGCAGACTGAAAGAACCCACCTTTTGCTATATTTCATCCTACAGTTATTTATTTATACTATAATAATTCAGATGCTACAAATTGCTACAGCCTCCCTGAAAGAAAAACTCTAGAAATGACAGAAAACATCCAATCCAAGTCTGGGCTGAATGGGGAAAGAAAGGTGACTGGGGAGAACGTGTGGGGGGGGGGGGGGGGGGGAAGTGGTAGAAGCTGGGTGCCAAAGTGCTTGAAGAAAATAATGCTGAACATCAGGAGAGTTTATTTATAGAAAGGAACTGTTTGTTTGGACTGGGGGTCTAGAGGAAATGGGATTATCTAAGGAAAGTGGGGTGTCCATACGTTTTAAAAAGGTACACGGTTTGGAAGCAGGGGTGGTGTTGGTTTCAGGGGTGTCTCGATGACAATTTATAGGCAGCAGCAAGGGAGTAACTGGGGATCAAGGCCAGGCAAGAGGGATTGGATAAACCAGAATTTCTTCTATTGAGAGGACGAGTATTCAGGGCATGGAACAGGATGACTGGGGAACAGTAAGAGGCTGAGGACTTTGGAGTGGGGGGCAAAGGCACCCCAGCAGATTAGGGAAGTTGTCTGGGGGGCCCAGGACATGAGACAAGGAGGAATAAACAGAGGGGTTCTGTGGTAGGAGTGGGAGCTACTTGGGGCTGACACTACCAGAGGCTGACTGGAGTAGAGCCCTGTTTGGGGCATGGAGACTTTGGGTGGGGTGAGGAGAAAGATAAAGGTTTTCTTTGGGGGCAGGCGACCTGCAGCTCCCAGGGAGAAGGAGCAGAGGGGACAGTCCACAGTGACAACCCATGAAAGTGACATAGTGAGGAAGGTGACTGGCAAAAGGCAAAGTCTAGAGGGAATGGGGGTCGGGGGGGGGGGGGCGAGGCTGTCCTGGGCAGGATGTGCCCGATAGGGAGCAGGATCGAGGGTGCCCAAGGGCAGAAGAAGGGGTGCCTGCTAGGGACTGTCTAGGGCAGCCGGGATAAGTAGGTCCCCAAGCGGGTTCGGTGGGGGCACAAGAGGATGTGGGGAAGGGGGTGCCCGAAGGAGGAGTCTGATAGGGGGATCTGGCATAATGGGGGGACCAAGATGGGGGGCCAATGGAGGCTCCCCAAGGCAGGGGGTGTCCGAGGATCCCAGGCAGGGGTTCACAGGCGAGGGGGTCCCA
>ML685913.1:2827183-2858084 GCA_007922175.1 Pelusios castaneus | reverse complement strand
GGGGGGTGGATTGGGGGCGCAGTGGGTGGTTTGAGGGTGGGTCGAGGGAGGTGGATTGGGGGCGCGGGGATGATTTGGAGGTGGGGGCGCAGGGAGGCTGGTTTGGGGCGCGGTTTTCTGTGTTTATTCTTTTAATCGGGCGGCGCTGCGGTTTTTCCCTTATTGTGCCAACAAAGTTCGCCCCCCAATTTCTGGGCCCCCCCGTCTCTGTAATGTATTTGAGAGCGGGAAGGAGGGTTCGTTCATTCCTTAGGTTGCCCGTAGCCGGGGGAAGGGTGGCCGAGCTGCTGTAGGAATCGCGGCTGCAGTCGGCGCCTCCCTCCGCTTTGCAAATGCCCCGGCCGGGGTGCAGGACAGCGGCCCCCGCCCATGAGAGTAGGGAGAGGCTGCAACTGGGGGGCTGCCCCCCGGAATTTAAATCTATCGTGCATGCCTCGCCCAGCGGCGGTGTGGGGAGGAAGGCTTGTAGGGCTCCCCCGGGGAACAACACGGCTGGCAGGGTGCGGGGGTACGCCCGGGCAGCCGGGGCGGGTGATGGGCGCAGCGGACCACTGCTCCAGCCCAACCCGCTCTGGCAGAGACTTAACCGGGAGGAGCTCGCGCTCGCTCAGTGGAAGGTACCAAAGAGCGCGCAGGGAGGGGAGGAGAAGATGACACCCAAAACGTGCAGTACATGCTGATGGCAAGGGTAGAATTGTACATTGCACAGGAGGGTGGGCTGCACTTAAGGTTGTGTCAGCAATTCCCGTCGAAAAAGGCTCCCCGCCCGCTGCCGGATCCTCAACAGCAAGCCTGAAGGAAGGAACTCCTGAGTCCTAACTCCTTGCTATCACCCAGGCACTCACAGCCAGCTCCCTAGCCTTCAGGCAGACAGCATCGGTTTGAGCCTGTGCAACAATACTTGAAAAAGAGAATAAATCACTGGCCCACCTTTCAGAGAGGGGGAAAGTGAGATCACCTCAGGAGGCACCGCTTTCCTTTTTGTCTGCTTGCATACTCCCCATAAAACTTCATTTTAAAAGCTAAAAATGAAGCATGTGTTTTAAGTGGTGGGGTCTGTGAGGTCTTCCGACTTTGCCACACAGTCTTTACACGCCACAAGTAGCCCTGTTGATTTCAGTGGGACTTAAGCTGATCAGATATCCCGGTATAGGGACAGTCCTGAAATTTGGGGCTTTTTCTTATATATGCTTCTTCCCTGCTCTTCCTGTCCTAATTTTTCACAGTTGATTACTCTAGTGGGACTATTACTAACAGATACCATCAAGAAAGGGGTTGAATGCCCATTTTGCATCACTCTTCCCTTTAAAAAAGTAAATTGAGACCAGATACTTAATGCAATTATTATTAAGAACAAGGGGAAAGGAACACAAGTTAAAAATAGGGAAAGAACAAATAAAAGAATATTTAGATAACTTAGATGTAGTCAAGTTAGCAGGACTTGATTAAATTAATCCTAAATTATCTAAAGGAACTACCTGAAGCAATCTCAGAAGGAACCCTTATCTTTAAGAACACACAGAGGATGGATGAGGTTGCAGATAACTGGAGAAAGGCAATCATGGTGCCTCTTTTTAAAAATGGGAACTAAAAAGACACAGGGAATTACCAACCTGTCAGCCTAATTTTGATACCTAAAAAATGCTAGAACAAATTATTAAACAGTTTGTAAGTACCTAGAAGATAATATGTTTATAAGGAACAGCCAATATAGATTTGTCATGAACAAACCATGCCAAGCCAATCAAATTTCCTTCTTCAGTAGGGTTACTGGCCTAGCGGATGGTGGGAAGCTGTAGATGTGACATATCTTAATTTTAGTAAGGATTTTGACATAGTCCCATTCTCATAAGCAAACTAGGGAAATGTTGCCTGGATTAAATTCCTTTAAGATGAGTGCAAAATTGGTTCAAAGATAGTATTCAGAGTTCTTATCAGTGGTTTGCTATCCAATTGGGAGGGCATATGTAGTGAGGTCCATCCATCCTGGGTCGGGAACTATTCAATATTTTCATTAAATGGGATAATGGAATGGAAAGAATACTTCTAAAATTTGTGAATGATATCAAGGTGGGAAAGGTTGTTAATGCTTTGGAGGGTGGGATTAGAATTTAAAATTACCTTGACAAATCAGAGAGTTGGTCTGAAAGCAACAAGATAAAATTCCGTAAAGACAAATGCAAAGTATTAATACACTTAGGGGTTATAACTCAAAAACATTACTACAAAATGGGAAGTAAGTGACTAGATGGTAGTACTATTGAAAAGGATCTGGAGGTTACAGTGGATCACAAATTGAATATGAGTCAATGTCATACAGCTGCTAAATAGGCTAATTTGGGGTATATTAACAGGTGCGTTATTTGTAAAACACGGGAGGTAACTCTCCTGTTCTACTCAGCACTAGTGAGCCTCAGCTGGAGTACGGTGTCCAGTTCTGGGCACCACACTTTAAGAAAGGTATGGATAAATTAGAGAGAATCCAGAGGAGAGCAACAAAAATGATGAATTCCAAAGGGGTAGTCATGTTCGTCTAGTTCAGCAAAACAAACAAGGAGTCCTGTGGCACTTTTAAAGACTAACAAATTTATTTATCACATGAGCTTTCATGGGAGAAAGTCCCACTTCGTCAAGACACCTGAAGATGGGGAACTTTCAAAGCATCTGATGAAGTGGGATTTTCTCCCACAAAAGCTCATGCAATAAATAAATCTGTTAGTCTTTAAAAGTGCCACGGGACTCAGTTTATTGCAGAGAAACAAACAAACACGGTCACCCCTTTGGATCTTAACTACAGGGAGGATGGGGGAGCTGATAACAATTTTCAAATACGTTAAGGGCTTTTATAAAGAGGTTAGTGATCAATTGTTCTCTGTGTTCACTGAGGGTAGGACAAGAAGTAATGGTCGTAATCTGTAGCAAGGAATGTTTAGGTTAGATATTAGGAAAAAATACTTTGTAACTATAAGGAGAATTAAGCTCTGGAATGGGCTTCCAAGGGAAGTTGTGGAATCCCCATTGTTGGAGATTTTTAATAACACATTGGTCAAACACCTGTCAGGGACAGTCTAGATTTACTTGGTCCTGGCTCAGCACAGGGATCTGGATTAGATGATCTCTCAGGGTCCCCTCCAGCCATTCTTTACAGGATGATCTCGGTCTTAGTGTTTTCATCTAAAAGGTCACTGTAAGGGGAAGCAGTGTGATATAGTGGATAGGGCACTGGACTGGGACTCAGAAGAGTTGGATCCCAGTTCCAGGTCTGCCACTAATCCAATGGGATACCTTGGGCTAGTCACTTACCGCTCTGTGCATTAGTTTCCCCACCTGCCAAATGGACATAATGATACTGGTTTCCTCAGTAAAGTGTGAACAGAGATGTTGCAAGTGTGTGTTTGGAATAACAGAAAACATGAATTCAGATATAATATTTCTGGAAGAGTCTTACCATATATATGTATTTATTTTAATCACATACATCTGTGCTCTTCATCCTAAAGCACTTTGCAAGTTATACACACAAGAATCACATGAGTTCATTCACCACTGAAATACAACTCCCTCTGGGTTGACAATATAAAAGGCAAGCTCTTACAGGCAAGGACCGTCCCATTCCCAGTGTTTAACAGATAAACAACAGAGTCCTGGGGCACTTTTAAAGACTAACAGATTTATTTATCGTCCGAGCTTTCATGGGAGAAAAGCTTCAAAAAGACTGATGAAGTCAGATTTTCTCCCACGAAAGCCCAGGCGATAAATAAATCTTTTAGTCTTTAAAAGTGCCACTGGACTCTGTTGTTTTTCTGCAATAGACGAACACGGTCACCCCCTTTGAAACTTGTTTAACACATAGTCCCTCTTTGTTGCCTTTTGAGTGAATAATGGCTCTGTTAGTTCTTGAATTAAGGGAATTTAATGCCAAACAAAAGTGATGGCTTGGCAACACTCCTGACCAAAATCTGTTTATCACCAGTAGAGAGAAATTGTGAGCACAGAGAAAGCTTAGGCCATATCCACACTATCACTTAGGCCAGCAAAACTTTTGTCACACTCTGGGGTGTGAAGAAAACACATCCACCCCAAGTGACATACATTTTGCTGGCATAAGCATTTATGTGGACAGTGCTATGTTGACAAGTTCCAGAGGGGTAGCCGTGTTAGTCTATTTCAGTGCTATGTCAGCAGAAGATGCTCTCTGCCGACATAGCTATCACAACAGAGTCTTGTGGCACTTTTAAAGACTAACAGATTTATTAATCGCATGAGCTTTCGTGGGAGAAAATCCCACTTCGTCAGACGCTTTGAAGATAGGAAAGTTACAGAGTGGGAGGAAATTAAATGCAGGGGAGTGTATGACATAGCATCAGGTCAGGCTGTAACAGCAAATCAAAGTAGGTGTTAGGATTCAAAACACTGGGGAACAGCACATAGAGGAGGGGGGAGGTCAATTATTATTGTTACAGCCTGACCTGATGCTATGTCATACACTCCCCTGCATTTAATTTCCTCCCACTCTGTAACTTTCCTATCTTCAAAGCGTCTGACGAAGTGGGATTTTCTCCCACGAAAGCTCATGCGATTAATAAATATGTTAGTCTTTAAAAGTGCCACAAGACTCTGTTGTCTTTCTACAATAGACTAACACGGCTACCCCTTTGGAATTTGACATAGCTATCATTAGACTACCCCTTTGGAAATTGATAGTTAATTGGTTTTGTTTCGGCGGGAGAGCTCTTGCTCATTGACATAATGTGGCTACATACGCACTCTTACAACATTTTTCACAGCGCTGGGTGATGTAGCTAGGTTGATCTAATTTTCTATTCCATCTCCATTCAGTCTTTGGCTTCTGCTGAGACTGCAGACCAATGATCCAAGGCATCAGCTCTGTGAGTATTTTTTGTGAAGTGGGCACACCTGTCAATCAGGAACTGACTGAGATCTTCGTTTTACCTCAAAAGAACAAGGAACCAATTATAATCAGTCTCTCTACTGACCTAAGCGACATTGAAATTGGAAACCAAACAAAAACATGGAATGCTCTGAATGTGCTGATTAAGCCCTCTGAGTCATCACATTGTAATATATATCTATGTTCAGAAAGAGCTCATCCAAGCTACCAGTTATAAATTTAAAAATGTGGCTGAACAGCAGAGAGAACGAGACGGGATTAAACACATTTTTGTAAGATACCTAAAATAATCACACTTGTATTGTCTTCAGCGGCAGGCCTTTTCAAACTTGAAGAGAAAGAGACTGACAAGATTTCCCTTCTACCAGCTGCATTCATCCCCTTTCTTCAGATGCTGCCAGACAGTTCTCCCTGAGATGAATTTTGGTCTCTGCTTTATACAGAGTCAAGAACATGAAGTTATTTTTCTTGGCAGAATGCACCTGATTGCATCAAAGGGCTGGGGTTTCTACAAATATTTCCTTTAGGAATCACCCCCAAACCTCTTGTAAATAAGGGCTTTCTCACACTCCAGCAAACATGTTTGGATCAAACCCTACCAAAGCCAAATAAGACAACTGCATTAAGTCACTGTCATTTATTAAGTGGAGCAAACCAGGGCATGGGCAGTTAGGAACTGACTGACTGACAGATATCCCCAAGCTTACCCTCAGGAGGAATGTATGTACTTTGACTGGTTAAGCTATGTATTTGCAGCTAAAAGATTAATGAAAAGGTACCTGCGTTGCCAACTCCCATCATTTCATCATGAGTTTCCTGATAACTGCTATTTTCCTTAAAGCTCCTGCTTCTGGAGTCAAATGAATATGCAATGATTTCATCCTTCATTCTTAAAAGAAAAAGTAAATTTCTAGCCTTCGTGCCCTGAGAGAAAACTTCAAACTGTCACCCCAGAGCGCCCAAAGGCTCAAGAAGCAGAAGGCAAATAAAAAAGAGCAAGTCTATTCTTTGTACACAATCTCATGATTGTAAAGCCAATCTCATGATTTTTGGTGAGCCTGACATGATTTTTGGACATTTGGGATTGGCAATACTGGGTAGTTAGAGTGAGGGTCAATAGTGACGCTTCTGAACTCCAAACCGTGGCACTGAAAACTATCACAGGCAAGAAGACAATCAAACATTGTGGATTAAAGGGTTACCTGGACAACTAGCACCCCGTGTGGTCAAAGTGGTTTGAACACAGCAGTTCTAATCCCCCCAATGCCTCTCTAAATCCTCTGTCCCTCAGACTAACCAATGAGTCTCACTTTTCCCTACCCAAGTGAAGAGTTGTCACCTCATGGTCAGAGCCTAGGACTGGGAGTCAAGGTTATCCACCCTGATCTGCTAGTGGCATTATTGCCAACCCCAAATGTTCAAAAACCTTGAGTCAGGGTCAACCAAATCTCATGATTTTTGGTTTAAAATTAAGAGATTCTGTAAAAATAAGGATTTGGTGCTCTTTTTATTTGACTTCTGCTTTTTGAGCCCTAAGGATCAGATTTTGAAGCTTTCTCCAGAGCCATGAGGGCTATAAACTTCTTTTTCTTTCAGATTGAAATCTGAAATCATCACAGGTCCACATGACTCCAGAAGCTGGGGCTTTACGGGAATCATCACGAGCTATGACATAATCATGAGAGTCGGCAATACTGCGGCAAGTCATCAACCTACTCTGTGCATCATGACTCAGGAGGGAGCACTACACAAGTGGTGTACAGGCAAATTTATTGCAGGAAGGAGGTTGTCACTGGGTCCCACTGCAGGACTTTATGGGGGCATTCATACAAGGGAAAATGTATTTTTACCACCAGAATTTAACTCTTAGGTTACCTACAATATAATCGTGAGTAGTAAATAAAATAATTTAAGATGTTTTACATTTACTTCATATCACTAACTAACCTCCTGCTAAATATTCCTCCTCCTCCACTGGCAGCTGTTCAGGAGTAATTTGCTCCTAGCATAGAACATTAAATGTACTTTTAGCTCCAGCCTGGGCAACTTCAAAGCCGGATGATACTAATCACTATAAACTGACAACAGAGTCTTGTGGCACTTTTAAAGACTAACAGATTTATTTATCGCATGAGCTTTCGTGGGAGAAAATCCCACTTCGTCAGACGCTTTGAAGATAGGAAAGTTACAGAGTGGGAGGAAATTAAATGCAGGGGAGTGTATGACATAGCATCAGGTCAGGCTGTAACAGCAAATCAAAGTAGGTGTTAGGATTCAAAACACTGGGGAACAGCACATAGAGGAGGGGGGAGGGTAAGTGGTGCAGCAAATGAGGCTGCTGAACACAGAGTTGCTCCCCTGCCCCAGCGATCAGAACAATTCATTTGCTAAGTGCATTCATTCAGCCAGAGTCCCTTGTGGCCTGGGAGGGTGGAGGTGGCGAAGAACACACCCATGCCCTTAGGAATGACATAAAACAAAGAAAACACTTTACAACAATCACCTCCTCAACTGGGCAGTTGCTGGTTAATCTGTCTCAGGCTGGGTGAGGCCTGGGACTTGAAGGGAAACGTCCAAGGGAAACCCCAGGAGCTAAGGTTCCAGTTACAGCTGACAGTGGTTAGCCTGATGACTAATGTTCATTGCAACTAACAAATATGTGTTATTTCATCCTCCACTTGTTATTTCATCTACCCATTGTGTTCTTCTATCTATAGAGATTGGGTATTTATATCCCACCCCTTCCCATAGTTTGACAGTGCTATTCCCACACCGTTTTAGAGATGAGGAAGGCAGACAGCAGAGAGAACTTTGTCCAAGGTCACTGGAAGAACGGGATTGCACCCTGGCCCACACCACTGTCGGCGCATCTCATCACTTAGCTTGTAAACTGATGGGATCAGGGACCATCTTCAATAAAGGCTTGCACGGTGGTGTGTTGACCCCTGACTGGAGTCCGGAAGCACATGGTGATACAGATAAATCATACGGGAAGCAGAGCTAGTGATTCAAATTGGGTGTTCTTATGTGCAATTCTGTACAGAATCAATTGCCTTAGCAGCATATTGGAGCACTATGCTACTGGATCTAGGAATTTGTGGCCAGTGAAGGTCCCATAGCCCTTGTCCCAAGCCTAGGAGTTAGCCCCAGGGCCCTGCCTGGGCTTTTACAGTTGGCTCCTGAAATTTTCCTGCAGTTTCTGTTTGACACAGAATACATATTAACTTCCTATCCTGAACTACAAGGGCAGGGTTTCTGTGCTGCCACACTTCAGCAGTGGATGAAGCCATTTTTAAAAAATATAGGCCCAGATCCTGCGATTGGAGCCATGCAGCTGGATCACCGCAGGGAGCCTCTGGGCTCTTCAAGGGTCTGTTCACCTGCACACAATCATAGGATTGGGGCCACACTTTGTATCTGAGTTTAAGTCTGTAAAGTGCTGTAGGATCCTCTGGATGTTATATAATTGTAGGTGAAAGTGCAGAAAAAAACTGTAAGTTCCCCATCTTCAAAGCGTCTGAGGAAGTGGGATTTTCTCCCACGGAAGCTCACGCGATAAATAAATTTGTTAGTCTTTAAAAGTGCCACCAGACTCCTAGTTTTTTTGCTGAACTAGACTAACACAGCTCCCCCCTGAAACAGAAAAACACGGGCTCGCTTGCCTCATTCACTCGAGTTACCCATGTAAAACATGCACGCAGCAGCTACTCAAGTGCAGCATGCTTGGCCGGGGTTACGCTGGATAGAAAGGCTTACCTGCTGCCTCACCCAGATATTCTGTTTGCATAGGAGCGCTTCATCCTACACCTGCAGATTATATTGGCGCTGGGAGAAACTCTGCTTTCCTTCCGTTTTGTGCATGTGCTCTTATAAATGCAGGAGTCAACACACCCAGATTAGAAAAAGAACAACTAGTTCTTCCGTCTTTTGCGGGTCAGCTTTAACCAGTTGAGAAAACATCACCATAGTAATGAAGGAGTAAAGGGACCACATGTGACTTCACGGTTACACGGTTGCCTTTGCGGGCAAAGCTTCTGTCGCCGCTCAGGATTGTGAAAAAACACACACAGCCCGAGCGGCAGAAGTTCCGCCAGCATAAGCATTTGTGTTGCAGCTTTATGGCGACAGGAGAGAGCAGCTCCCGCCAACGTAATAAAGCCCCTAAACGAGCGGGGGTAGCTGTGTCAGTCGGAGATGCTATCCTGCCGACGGAACGCTGTCCACACGAGTGCGTCTGTTGGCAAAATTTATGTCGTTCGGGGGTGGATTTTTCACACCCCTGAGCAACAAAGGTTTTGCCGCCATGCAGGCAAAGCAGAAATAACTGATCCTAGAGTCACGAGTGGTCGGGACTTCAGTTTTGTATCTACTCTGACAGACACAACCTCCGGCAGCTGTGTCCCTTAACTCTGTGTTCAGGCCATTGAGACTCGGTGCCGAGTTAGAGGGAGAGTGTCATTGACTGAGTCCTGGGAGTCCTTCCTGCCTCGGCGTGTCCTTTGACAGCTCCCACCCACCCATCTTTCGTCAGGCAGATGATTATTGGCCAAGGGAAGCAAGGTTCTACCTGCGGCTGGACGGCACTTCTCGTTCTGCTTGACTGTCAGGCGACACGTTTCGAATGCCACATCTGATCAATTCCAGCATTTCAGCGAACGTTCTAGGCATCAATGGGCCTGGGCCCACAAAAGCCGCCGCACGCCAGGCTCCTCTCCCCTGCTGGCCGCGCCCCCACAGCTGGGAAGTGGGACCAGCAGGGAGCAGGAACTGTGCATGGGGACGGGGCCAGCAGAGTTCAGGAGCTACGCCTCCAGAAAGTCTTAGAGGGTCTCTCGCCCCAAAGCGGACATACTGGATGGCTGAAATACAACAGATACCCAGCATGATTCCCCCCCAAACACAACTCTCCCTCTTCCAGTCTTTCTGTGCTGGGCAACAATATCAGCGCTATGGCCTGGCTTCGTGCTGTGCCAGAGGTGCTATTGCAATTCACATAACTAGACAATCACCTGCTCTGTGGCTTCTGTAGGCTGAGTTCGTTGCACTCTCCAGGGAGGCAGCATTCTACCAGTTCCTCTGTGCACTCCCCCAGTCTCCACTTCAGGTAATTCCTGCAAGCCACCCCCACAATGTTCTCTTTTCTTTCTGTCTGGGAGCAAAATCATTTCCCCCTTCTGGTGTTCTGATTATTCCCCCCTCCCAAATCAATAGACCAGCGGGACATCAGGAGCGGCGTGGCGTGCCACTGAGAATAAGCGCGCATGCCAGGTTCGGCATGCATGCTCCTGGAGTAGAGAGACCCATTCAGCTACAGCTACTATCAGGACAACTAGGCAATCAGCTACGGCTTGAGCAGGTGCTTAGGTAGGCAAAGGGCCAGGGCCTGACTGTCAGAGGGAGAAAGGAGCATGACCAACAAGGTCTGGGCCATTAAAATGTGTGGTCATTCTCTCAAATTACTCAGCAGGCTCAGAGCATTGGGAACATACAGGCAGGGATGACTCATCAGGCTTACAGATTCCTGCCTCTGCAAGCCTCTTGGAGATGGCGTCCTCGGAGACATTCTGATTGCAGATATATCTCCCTGCATCGTGACATTTTTCAGAGGTGTCAGCTGGCAGCACAGTGGGAGGAGGAGTTCCCAAACAACATCTCTGTTCAAGTGTTGTAAAAATGTAGCAGGCTATTGCATGGAATGTGGAATTTAAATGCCAGGCTGGTGCATATAAACTGGTATGTGACTTCTGGTGCAAAAGGAGGGAGGAGGTAGAAGGACAGGACAATATGGCCACAGGGGAATTGTGGGAAGGCACAGGAGGCCTATCAGTATTCAAAGTCTACTGCATGCTCACTGCAAAGTGGGTGAGTTTCAAAGGGGTAACCGTGTTAGTCTAGCTCAGCAAAACAAACAAGGAGTGGGTGTTTTCCAGCTGGAGTTAAAGCTGATTCTTGGCTCTAACCCACCCTCCAGCTGGGCCAGTTAGCCTGGACTTTATGCACCTTTGAACGCGGGTAAAGGGTTTTACTGTGTGGCCATGTGACCCTAAGCACCCCTATATTCACGCCCTGCACACTATTGTAATAATCTTTGTACAAAATCTCATAGACTCTAAGGTCAGAAGGGACCAATATGATCATCTAGTCTGACCTCCCACACAATGCAGGCCACAAAACCTCACCCACCCACTCCTGTAATGAACCTCTAACCTATGACTGAGTTATTAAAGTCCTCAAATCATGATTATTAGTCTTTAAAATACAGAGAATCAACCAGCAAGTGAGCCATGCCCAATGCTACAGAGGAAGGCAAAAAACCTCAGTGCCCAAGCCAATCTGCCCTGGGGGAAAATATGGCGATCAGTTAAACCCTGAGCATGTGAGCAAGTCTCACCAGCCAGTCAAGAAAAAGATTCTCTGTGATAACTCAGAACCCACCCCATCTAATTCCCCTTCCCACATCACTGGCATATCTATCACCAGTAGTAAAAACTGGACAATTGCCAAACTAAGCCGTCCCATCACATCATCCCCTCCATAAATGTTTCAAGCTCAGTTTTGAAGACAACGGGGTTTTTTTGTTTGTTTTTTGTTTTTGTTTTTTGCCCCCACAGCTCCCTTGGAAGGCTATTCCAGAACTTTACTTCTCTGATGGTTAGAAACCTGTGTCTAATTTCAAGCCTAAATTTCCTGATGGACAGTTGGTATCCATTTGTTCTTCTGTCCACATTGGCACTGTATTCAAAGAATTCCTCTCCCTCCCTGGTATTTATCCCTCTGATGTATTTATAGAGAGCAATCATATCCCCCCTCAACCTTCTTTTGGTTAGGCTAAACAAGCCAAGCTCTTTAAGTCGCATCTCATAGGGCAGGTTTTCCATTCCACGAATCATCCTTGTAGCCCTTCTTTGCACCTTCCAGTTTGACTTCATTTTTCTTAAACATGGGGGGCCAGAACCACACACAATATTCCAAATGAGGTCTCACCAGCGCCCTGTATAACAGTACTAACACCTACCTATCTCTACTGGAAATACCCCTTCTGATGCACCCCAGGACCGCATTAGCTTTTTTCACGGCCACATCACATTGGCAACTCACAGTCATCCTGTGATCAACCAGTACGCCCCGGTCCTTCTCCTCCTCTGTCACTTCCAACTGATGTGTCCCCAACTTATAAGAAAAATTCTTGTTATATGTCCCTAAATGCATGAGCTTGCACTTCCCATTATTAAATTTCATCCTATTCCTAATACTCCAGTTTACAAGGTCATCCAGATCTTTTTGTATGATACCCCGATTCTCCTCTGTATTGGCAACACCTCCCAACTTGGTGTCATCTGCAAACTTAATTAGGGATCATTTGAAAATTAATAACTCACTGATCATTAATATTCATGCAGGGTGTACATATGTGCTGGGTGCTATGACTAAAAGGTGTGAAAACCAGGCACATGGAGGGGGGCAAACAGGTCTGCCTTAGACAGAGGAATGAGTATTTGATCCTCTGACCTACCAGCCCAATCTTCAGATGAAGACAATGAAGGTAGGTGGTGTGGGACCTGTCTTAAAGATGTATGAAATGCTTCGTTCTCCTTCCAGTTCCTGAAATGGCACCGAGGAATAGAGGATTAAGGATGCCCTATGGCTAATTTAAAAGACAGATTCAGAGAAAGGCGGTGGTGGGGGGAGCCGCCTCAGGAGGGGAATGAAAATCAATCGATTGTAGAGATCGACATCTTGCTTGTCCTGTATTAGCAGTATGGTACTAAAGGCAGAGGACTCACAACTCTCAGGCCTTGTTTAAACACAAATCCTGTATCATTTTAACTCCACCAGTATAGAATGGTGCAACCCACCCCAGATAGTTAAACTGGTACAACAATGCCTTGGCTGTCCTGTAGGAATAGGGAGGAGGCAGCTGAGAAGGGAGGTAAAGGGGTCCTCAGAAGCAGAGGTGGAGAGACCTGGAAGGGGAAAAGGAAAAGAAGAGTTCAAGGGGGGCAGCTGGGTGGGCCCCAGGGGGAGAATTCACCCAGTAGAGTTGCAGCAGTGGGGAAGGAGTGGCTTCCTCTTCTCAGTCGCCCTCCATGCTGCTCTCTCTGCACCTTTCCCTGTCAGCTATTCCCCTGTCAGCGTTGTCCTTTCTCCCCACTGGTTGCAGGCAACAACTCCTCTGCTCTGGACAAAGAGCTGCTCCCAAGGGGCCCTATCATAGGCCAGAGAGGTGGTAGGCTATGAGAGAGGGGTCCTTGCTCAGATGAAGGGTATTTTCTAGGGCTGGGAACCTCTGATTGTTTCTCCTCTCCTCTTCTTCCAGGACTTTCCCTTACCTATAGAGTTGGGCAAGAAGTTTTGCCCTCTGGACAATTGTGCGGAGGAGATGGAGGCCTAGGAGTTAGCCAGGGAGGCAGGGACATGTAGTCCTCTTATTGCAACAACAGGGGCTTTGGAGTAAGTGGTGGATATTGGGTAGGGGCAGGAAATGAGGATGTGTCGGTGGATCAGCAGGCGAGGAACGGGAAAGAGGATGAGAAGATTGGGAGTGGTCAGGGGAAGGGATTGGGGGAATAGGGAACATCTGGCTTGGTCACTGCAGATCGGCCATGTCCAGCTGGTGCGAGGAGGGTCTGCATCACTGGTCCATTCTTCCCCCTTGCACCATGTGACCCATAAGCCTTGGGGATGGGGAAACATAAGCAGTTGAAAGCCTAGAGTAAGGGACTTGGAGAGAACTGAAGGGGGAAGACTGGAGACATTGCAGATGGGGGTTGGATAAATGCCTGATTTTAGGGGGAGGCCTCTCATTGTCTTTTGAGCACTCCTGATGGCATCTGTGCAGGAGCTCCCAGGGTGTAATGGGCAGGGGCAGATGGGGCTTTCCCTGTTCACTATGCTACCAACTCTCATGGAGTGGGATTAACTGCACCAACCTGAGAAGCTCTCTTGTTGGTATAGCAGTGTCTTCTGTGAAGCTCTGCAGAGTTTTAAATATAGACCTGCCCCACGAGGTCAGGGTGTAATAGCAATAATGTCAGGACTGGTGTGTAGACTTTCGTGTAGGCTACAATTGTTTTCCTTTGTCTTCTGTTTTCCGTGAAGGGACTCTTGTCTGTGCTGGGTTTGTGTTCACGTACTGGGAGGACTTCAGAAGAAGATTCTCCAGAATGTGTTATGGCCTCTACAGAGGTGGGACACCTGTTCTGGGACTGAGCAAGGGCCATTAGCCATGGCTGACTTCTGCTTAGACTGGACTTTGGATGCCAAATGGACTGTATTTTTCAGATGGAGTGAGTCTTGAGTGCCAGGGTTCTCCTGTCAAGGGAATTAAACAAACAAACAAGGAGTCTAGTGGCACTTTTAAAGACTAAGGAATGGGAGAGTTGTGTTGTCTTACATCATTAATATAGTCTCTATTGACAAGTTCCAAAGGCATAGTCATGTTAGTCTAGTTCAGCAAAGCAAAAAAGGAGTCCTGTGGCACTTTTGAAGACTAACTTTAAATTTAAATAAATACATTTGTTAGTCTTTAAAAATGCCACGGGACTCCTTGTTAATATATTCTCTGCTTCTGACTTTTGTCTGTTGTCTTTTGATGTTTCTCTTTTTGTCGGGTCGTCCCGACTTTGTTGTTGTTGTGGTGTTTGGGGTGTTTCATGAAAGATCTCAGAGGGCCGGCTATCCTCTGACCCAGCTGTTCTGTGTGCAGCACAATGCAGATCTTTGCAGAGGAGAGGAACACACACTGCACTCTCATGGAGACTTTTTATTCTTGTTCTATTGTTCCCTTCATATAAACCAGCTGTCTGGATTGCAAGCAGATGGCTGCTTTTGGGGCATGAAAAATATAACCAATTTAATTTTAAACTTATCTTTATTCCTTTGTATTAAAAGGTGTTTTTTTTTAATCATACACATGCCCTAAGATATGTAACTAGGCTCATTTTTTAATACATAAAAAGATAAATAACATCAAGGCAATAGCTGTTAGACTGCTGTGAACACTTTTAAAATAATCAATTAATATTTAATTTAACCTTCCACAAAAAATTTCTATTAAATGTAAATAAATATACGTGGCAGGAGTTCTCCAGGGGACAGTCAAAATCATTTACAGAATTTGCTCTGAGTTATTCACATTGCTTTTTAAACAACTCCTTGTCAAAGTCCCTGTGTGGCCCAAACAGACTCTTCAGCCATTAGTAAAGAGTAATATAAGTTCCCAGGATTTCCTGAATGAACCCTGCCTGTGCCTGCAGAAATTTCACAAAGATTATTGATTTATTTTTCCAGGTATAGATCTGCTGTTATCTTCTGGAACAGCCACACTAGATGATATTCCATTCTTATTTTGTGGCTCTGATCGCTTGTATGAAAACAGAAATAATGGCGATGGAGTGTGCATGTGTGTATGATATTTAAATGGAATGACCCATTCTTTTCCGACACCTTAAGATCTTACCTGTGATGGGTAGCTCTGTCTCGCTAAGTGAGTTATACTGTGGCATTAGGCAACTCTACCTTTGTAGGAATAATTCATGATGGTGGTTTTGGGGTAAACTACCCACAGAGTTTGGCATGGCATATCAACTCCAGCTGGGTTCCTTCAGGGCATTTGGCGAGTGGAGTGTGGAAGAAAGACCCATCTGCAAAAGATTACGAGACTAATAGGAAGCACAGTCAACTCAAGTGAATTTAGGGGGGACCCTACAAAGTCAACCTAGAGCGTTCAACTCAAGTGAACTTAGAGTCGACTTAGGGCTACTCCAGGTCTACACTGGCTTAAGTCAACTTTAGAAAGTCGACTTAAGCCAAAAGTCGACTTAAAATGAGGTTTAATAAAGATAACTTAATTTTCCTTAAGTCGACTTAAGTCCTTAAGGAAAGTATAGTGTAGATGCAGAGTAAATTAAGTCGATTTAAGCAAGCTTAAATTGACTTAATTTACAAGTGTAGATACACCCTCTGAATTGCCAGGTGACCTCCAGTCTGGAAGCAGGGAATAGGTAGATAGCAAGAAAGTATGGCCCCAGGGGAATTATGGGAAGGCACTGGAGGACTAGCAGCACTCAAGGGTTATGGGCCTGCTTCCACACTGTGGTGGTATTAGCAGCTAATGAACTGGGCTTGCTTGGGCTTTTTGCCTATCCCTTGCTGCACCAGCCAACTGAGTCACTAACACCACTGCACGTGAGTGAGGGGTTGTGTGCATGTGGACAGGGGTCAAGGTCACAGGAACAACCAGCTGCAACACAAGTTTACCTTGCTGTGGACACAAGCCCCAGGCAGTCAATGCAAAAAGATTTGTGGGGCAAAGGAATTGCATGGCTCACTTCTTACCTGCCTGACTCTGGACTCTGTTACTCTGCGTCATGGAGAGGCCATGACAGCCAGATCCGAGCCCATTAGGACCAGGACTTTGAAGTGAATTCAGAGACACTCAAGGCATCCATGGAAATGCCGGTGAGATGGGCTCTTGTTGATCCTCCTCATCTAGAAGGTGGCCTGCTGCATATCTGTCAGGGCTTGTTATGTGGGTGGTCTGACTTAGTGGTTAGCATCTGGAATAGCCGCATGGTCAGGAGTCACACCAAGGGTGACAGCCAGACTCAGCCAGCATTCGGCTGGAGTCGGAGGAAGAGGGAACAAGACAACACAACTGGAGGAAGCTGGAGCTTGGTCTCTGGGGTCTGGTGGCCAGCAACAGCTAATTGCTCAAACGAAGGGCATGGCACAAATGGGCAGCTTTATGCAAAGAGCTGTCCCATCTGCAGTCTGCTGCTCAAGTCAATGGGTGAAGCTGCACTGGAGACCTTATGTTCAGACAATAAGATGCCATTTCCTCATCCACCCCTTGCAGTGTGGTGCAGCTACAGGTTTGACTTTCACTGCCTGGGTTCAAGACAGCATCCCACATTTGAAACTAGGGTGTGTGAGCCTTGATGTCAGCCTAGGGAGGGTCCACGTAACACCCAGCCTGGAGGTGACAAGAGTGATGTGGCTGGGCTCTCATCTGGAGGACAGTGGGTACATGCTATGGACAGCCATGGGTGGGAGAAGTCTTTTCTCACTAGGTTCCTGTTCATGAGTCTAGGAGCAGTCATGACTCTAATGATATGAGACTGCATTGTCTTGATGAATAGGAGGCAGAAGGAGTGGGATGGAGATCTGGGGGAGGGGTCAATTCCTGTCTCTGCCACAGACTTTCTGTAAGACTTTGGCCGAGTCACTTAATCTTCCCCAGACCTAAGTGGGGATAACAATCTTCCCCTTACAGGGATGTGAAGCATTTGAATATTGTGGTGGTGCTGGCAGGTTAATCCCAGAAAGACAATAGGTCAACATACCCTCTCTTTTTTTTTTACTTTTGCCTCTCCACCAGCATCACACACACTGCCTTGTCTGGTGTTAAGCTGGCTCCACGTGCTTCTTCATCCATGTCAGGGGCCCCTGGACATGTGACGGGGCTGCTCTGCAAGCTGAGAAAGGGGGCTGTCGCTTGCCATCCATCCCTGAGAAGCAGGGAGCCATTTTCAGAGAGGGTCTGATCTTGTTTGTTCAGTCTCATGCTGCAGAGCTTAAAGGACCCCCCAAAAGCCCCTTTCCTTTTCCCTGCTGTCTATCTCTTATTTTCTCTTGTCCCAGCCTGCTGCATCTCTGTGTCAGCAACGTTCCTGAGCCTGCTTCTCTTCCATTTGCTGCCTACCTAGCAGAAACAGCTCTAATGTGCCCCAGAAGGCTCTGCTTCTGCCAGCTACTGCCAGAGAAACATTCGATGCCATCTGCCTTGTCTAAGAACCATTGCAAGGCAGACAAGAAAAAATATAGGCTTGGGAAGTATGATCTGACTTGCATGGCAGTGGGGGAAAAAGGGAGTTCCTTCTCCAGAAAGAAGAGGACTGGAAATCGAGGTGGAAGGGCAAGGGACATGCTAGGGAGCATGAAGGAAGTTGGCAGCATTTGCGTGGGGGTGCTAGCCGCACAAAGTGCCGGCTCATTCCCAGGAGCTTTTTACAACTGGGTAGCTTCCTCCTTTAATGTTTAATGCAGCAATTCTCAACCGGGGCACAGGACCCCCTTGGGGGAAGGGTGCCAAAGATTCCATGGGGTCCATGAGACTTCAGTAATATTTGAGGTACTTTAGCCCCCCTCATCCCAGAGCTCAGGGCTGGGTGCAGCAATCTCAGGCTTGCAAAAGCCAGAGCAGACGAGCAGCCCCCCTATCCCACAATGGCCAGGTACCCAACTGGAAGGGAGCAGTGCCTCGCTGGTGGGGGCCTAGAGCAGCCCCTGCCAACCCAGCAGAGCCCACTTCCATTACCCTCAGTCCATGAGGGATGGAAAGAGGTGGGGCCACATGGGGTGGTCAGGGAAAACTTCGTTTCTTAGGTAAGAGTAATTATGTCATTTACAGTTATTATCATGACGTGTGTTTATAGGGGTTCTGTGTGTTTATGGCCAGCGAGGGGGTGAGGTAGGAGTCAGGGCAGGGGCTGTAGGGAGGTGCATGTTTTACTTAGAGTTAACTAGGGGGCTCTTGCTCAGAAAGGTGGGGAACCACTGGTTTAGAGTACGAAATAAACAAGAGCAATATTTCCAGGGGAATCCTTGGGGTTATGGGAGGATGGATCTGGCTGCAGAGCTCTTACAAGCTCCCATGCTGCTGTCCTCTTGCTTGTATCCAGCGTTGCTAAATCCTAGCATTCCACAGTCATAAAGTGGAGGCCCTCCCAAAATCATGGGAGTAGCTTAAAATAATCAGATTGTTTTGGGAAAAGAAAATAACAACCTTGGGGTTTTTCTTCTTAACCTGCTGGTGTTGGTGTGTGTAGAGGGTCATTTTTTTCAAGGTTTTCTTTGCAATTACAAGGCAAGAAACTTACTTTAAAAAAACCAGATTCCCATGAATTCAGAAGCTGGGGCCTTAATGAAAGCACCAAATATAGCAAAGCATGGGATAAAAATAGCAAGAACTGGCACCATCCCCGTTCCAAAATTCTGGCCCAGCTTTTTGTCTGCCCGTGGCTACAACAGGGGCTTAGCTCAGCTGCCTTTAGAATGCCTCTTATTTCAAAGGCATCATTTCTTTCCCTCCACCCCCAAATGTTTTTCTGAAATGGGAGGGGCTCCTGGCTCTCCACATAAACCGTTTGGTCTGGAAGGAGCACATTAACTGAAAAGAAGACCGAAACCAGGTCATCCCCCTTCTGAAGCAGGAGCATTCCTCTTTCCAGGCCGATTCTTCTCGCACCTCCACCTGGAATTTGGCTAACTATACAGCCACGATAAAAGGAGCATGTGCCTGCAGCCCCCAGTGCAATAGCAGGGAGGGGCACCTACAAGCAAAAATGCAGGTGATGCTCATTTGCACTTTATTTAAAATACTATGTAAAGTTCCATGCAAATCGGGCACGGCCCTTGGGTGCATGGCAGCTTGCCGGAAGGACCTCAGTGTTGCAAACTGGAGGCTTTGTTCCCTATTAGTATAAATCCATAGTACCTCCATCTCAGTCAGTGCAGCCTGAAGTTGGGCCAACAAGTAAGAAGAGAATCAGAATTCCTTAATAGACCCAAGCCCCCATGGAGGTGCCTGGTGGGTGGGAATGTGGGTGTGGCAGGACATTGCCCTGGGTGTTTATTGTTGGTGGATAAGAGAGTACTTTCTCTGGTAACAGGCAGGTGCAATTTCTTGCTGGCATATAACTGGCTGGCTGGAGTGATCTGGATACCAATGACTCAGCAACTTTCCCTTTCTCAGCCACTGGGCATTGCCAGTCCAGTAGGCTCTGGTGCATCTTTGGCCTCAAAGCATGCTGTTGCCCATTGCAGAAAGCTTGAGAATTTCTCTGCAGGGAAGAGGTGGCTACAGTTGCTCATTTTCTCTCTGCCATCCACGCCCTGGTGGGCAGAGACATTATTAGTGGTACCAACATGCTAGCACAGGAAGCTGGGGAGTCGGCAACTCTGGCACCTTGTTGCTAGAAATTTAGGCTGGGCCAGACAGCAGCAGCTCTTCCAGATTTAAAGAAATAGCATCTAGGTCCTGACCATTTGCGTCATCGAAGATCTCTTCCCACCACCAGCCAGACATTCTTTGCAAGAATAAGGATGACAACCCAACCGCCCTGAGCTAATCCCAGCGTGCCTGCTCGCTCCCCACATTGTCCTGACACGTTCAGCTGGGTGTCATATTTTCCTTTACTTCCTGTCCTCGACCCTAAGACGCTTGCTGCTTGGTCGTTAGCAAACTGATCCTCGTGTATAGTTAATGTCGTCTTTGGGTAAGTGTTTCGTTGGGCGTTGCTGGCTCAATTTAGGTCGCCGTTGCCAAAAAGTTTAGGCGTTGCTGTGGGAGATGCTAGAATCAAGCTGTCACTGTCAAAACTCTGGGTTTAGTTCCTACCTGGAAGCAGCACAGCCGGCATTTTTCCATGGTAGTAACCCATCGAGATAGAAGCCCTGATTAGGGAAGGATATCACACCAGGCAAAGGAGACCAGTGAGGTGTTGTTCTATCTATCACATCAGATGCTCCCACCTTACTGCACAGATGCAGAGTGTGGTCTGAGGCAGTGGACTGGGATTTAGGAGACCACATTCTATTCCTCGCTCTGCCTGGATGGCCTTGGGCAAGTGGCTCAAGCCCAAACTTTTTTTTTTTAAGTCTCCACTCATTTTGGGTGCTGCAGCTAAAACCTTGTTTTCAGAAGGGCCAGGCCCTTACAGCTCTAACCGAGGTCAATACGGACATCAGGTGCTTTGCACCTCTTACAGTTAGTACCAAAAGGGTCTGAGGCTGGGGACAGTGACAGACAGGGATTAAAAATGGGCCCCAGCGTAAGCACATTGGCCAGGGTGCCGCTGGACCCATGTGGTGAAGCAGGACGATGGGGAATGGGCGCCACTCTCACTCTGGACAGAGGCAGGCACTACCACTGGACCCATGCGATGGGATTTGGGCCGGCCACTCTGCTCCCCGCTCCCGGCCCCACCCCTCTCTCAATTGTTCCAAATAGAACTGGAGGGCATGATGAAAGCTCCTGCAGCGGACTCTTGCCCTGGCACAAAGACCAGTTCACCGGCTCTGCCCCGGCCCCTCTGGCATTTGTTACAACGGCCAGATGGCCAGTCTGCCCCTGACGGGGGATGTAAAAACCGAGGCAGCCAAATTTAGGCACTGCTTTTGAGAATTTGAGCTGTAATCTTATGCCTCAGTTTCCTTCTCTGTGAAATGGGTTTAACACTTCCTGACCTCTTAGAGCTAGGGCTGCCAGTTTTGGCTGGACGTATTCCGGGAGGTTTCATCACATGACCCAGCCTTTAATTAGAGATCAATCTTTAATTCCTGGGGATTCCAGGGCAGTCCTGGAAGATTAGCCACCATACATCGGAGCAGTGTTGTGAGAGGAAATTCATTAATGTTTGGGTGGCACTCCTCACAGTGCTGAGCCCCAGAGACAGTCTCTATATAACGCTTCGAGTGCAGCAAGGAGAGACGGGTTGTGTGAGTGGCTACAAGAATACACCAAGTCTTTCTACAGGTAAGTCGCTAATCAGGTGTCAGTAAGTGGCGCTGAAGAATATATAGCACAGTTCCTGGGTTCTGTAGGGCCAATGCTGAGCTCTGGAAATAACTTCATCCGGGCCCCTCGCTCCATGGGAGTTCTGAATGTGTTTGGCACCAACTGAGGTCCCATGGCTCAGTCTCCAGGGCCGAGCACCGAGTCAGCCTCGCGAAACATACGAGGACTAACTATTCGGGCACAGAAACGTCTTTCCTGGCCTTGTGCTGAGGCTGAGGGGGACAAAATTGATGGTTTGCTTCATCTTAGGACACTGGGCCAGTAGATTTTACTCAACTGCCTTATATGGCTAAGTGCTCAAGGAACTTAGTCAGAGCTGGTCCTTGTTCAGGGACTTCCCTCCTGCTCTGAAAGGAGCTACATGATGTAACAGCATCTGTCCTTATTCATCTGTCCCCTGCCCGGTTCCCTCTGGGGATCGCTAACAGCAGTTTCCATAACGACCGAATGATGCAACAGTTGTTTGCTGTGCGGATATACAAGCCGCGCTTATTACCTGCCGCTCCGATTCATGCTGGGACCCATGCAGGATTGTTGCATATGGGATGTTTGTTTTAAATACCTTAAACAATGGGTTCCCAATCCCAAATATTCATCCCCATACGTATCATGCCTGGGACGTGATTCTAAAATCTGGCGTAAACTTTTTCCTTCTTTCAGGGCAATGGTTTTCAACCTTTTTTCATTGGCAGACCCCTTCAAAATGTTGAATGGAGGGGTTGACCTCTTTGGAAATCTTCGCCGTGGTCTGTGGACCTCCCCCCCCCCAGGCCTGCAGACCGCAGGCTGAAACCCACTGTGTTAGGGTTTGTGTAGGTGAAGTAAATTGACTGGTATCGCTATTCCAGAGTGAAGTACTTGTTCCAGAACAAAGTCAATGAAGAGTACCCACAAATGGGTGTTTTTCCAGAAGAGCTAAATTATACCAGAATAACGAGAGCAGAGTAGTTATTCTGGAAAAGCTACAGGGCTCGGTTCAACCCCCTCTCCCCACTTCGTCAACAAGGCCTTAATTTCATCTCTTCCCTCAAGAAGAAGGATTTTTTTTTTTTTTTTGCTTTCAAAGGATTCTTTGGGCCACTGACCTCAGTGGCCATTATGTTTGCCAATGGCTTGCCTTTTATAGCTGAGGTCGTTGTGATGGCTGTTCGTTTGGAAAAGATCTTATCCAAACTGAAGCACTCAAGGGTCTTCATTGAGTATTGTTTGGCAGAAGCAGGATACGCACAGTAGCATGTTTGTCTGGGACGTCCTGCCCCTCTATACATCTGTTCTTGGCTGTTGAGGAATGGGCCAATTATTGGGTCAGCCTATGTCATAAAGGTTTGGGACTCGAGTAACCTGCATCCTGATTGCGGCTCTGCCACATCCTCACTGTGTGACCTTGGGCAAGTCCCTTGATCTTTATGGGCCAGATTTTGAAAGGAGCTCAGCGCCAGATCTTCAGTAGCACTAAGCACCCACCAGGCTAAGCACCTTTGAAGATCTGGCCCCAGTTGGGAGGCTCTGCCCTTCTGAACACACTGGCAAATGGTGTCTGATTATTTCAATGCATAAAATGGTGATTTCCTAATTTCGAGCCTGGATCCTGCAAACACATAAGTAATCTGCTCATGCCATTTAGACCCCCTACCATCCGTGAGGCAGTTCACATGGGCAAAATGATTCGTGCATGAGTTCAACTTAGGTAGGCAGAAGCTAATTCCGCTGTTTTGCTGGGTGGTAACAAAGCAACGTTAATGAGGCTTCCGTCATAGCTAGCTGTAAGCTGCTTAGCAAGAGGAGGTGAAAATTATTGTTGCTATTATTGCTCTCATCGGGTTCAAGAGGAAAGGGGATGGAGGAAGGCAGGAAAATGTTCAGACTGTCATTATCACTTGAACAAAAAAAGCCAGCTAAACAGTCGTGGATCGACCAGTTGCGGGGAAGGGAGGCTATCTAGGGCAGTCGTTGGCCAGGCCCTTCAGAGTTCTATGGGAGGCACTCACAGCCTCCTTCATGGAAACTCCAGGCACCCAGAGCACAGCCAGAGTCAGACATGTGGGGCACTCTACCGGGTGGGGCCCTTGTTCATGGCTCAAGTCCAGCAGATGGGAGGGTGGGGGGTGCCTCAGCAGGCCAGCTCGGCACTGGGCTGCTAGCTCTGGATGGGGGGTCATGGTGCAAATGCAAGCATTGCCTCCCCCATGGGGCACCGGAGACCACGGTACATTGCAGCTAAATTCCTACCGGGTTTGTGCAGAACCTCTTATGGGCCAGACCCCAAACCCACTGAAGTTAACTGCCTTCAATGGGCTTCGCATCAGGTCCAAACAAATTAACTGTTGCTTAGTTGTTTCCAAACACACTAAGGTCTCCGTGGCCTCGCTCCTAGCAGCTGGGTTCCTCCATCTTTGGCTTTTCCAGTTCCGGTAGCTGGTTCAGCCATAGCTGTGGGATGGACCTTACACTTTTTGTTTCTGGGGAAATGCTGCTTTGCTCCTTTTATGCAGGGGTGGCCTTTGGCTATTGCGGGCCCTAGGCGAAGGCCCATTCTGGGGCCCCCTATAGGACCATGGAGGCCCCTCTCTGGCCTCGGCTCCCTACCGTCACCCCTGTCCCCCCCCAGCCCCAGTTCCCTGCCACCCTGGCATACCCCATGGCCTCAGCTCCCCCCCATGGCCCCAGTCCCCCACCACCACCCCCAGCTGCCCTCCACTGGCCCCTGTCCCAGAGGCCAGCTCCTCTTCCTGCTGCTGACTGAGGCAAATGCGGCTTTTGGGGTACGTGAAGCAGGAGACGGGGCCCCTTACAGCGCGGGGCCCTAGGCATACGTCTGCTTCGCCTACCCCAAAAGCCACCTCTGCCTTTATGTACAGTGCGCCCAATGCCACCGTGAGGGACCCTGTTGAGAAACGACTGCTCACTAGCAGATGGCAAAGGCATGCAGAGCTGAAAGCCACCGGCTCACACTCCTTGGCAGTTTCTGAGCGAGGCGGCCTCCCTGCTCAGCTTCAAGCTTGTTAAGTGATGACACTTCAGCCCCCACTGTAAGGTGTTTGCTGACTCTCCCAGGCAGAGTGCAGGTCTTTTCGTGTCATCTCGCTCCCTGCCGGGGCCTGGCATCTAGTGATTCAGCAAGAGAGCCACTTGTGCATCTTCCACGTCACTGGAGATGGCACATGGTGGACCACATCCATCCCTGGTGGAATGCTGCTGATTTCAGGAAAGCATTGCTGTTCTGTATAAATAACCGGGGTTTGGGGGGGGTCATACATATAGAAGTTGCAAGCAGAGGGTCCCTTCTGCTTGTGGATCTCACCCCCCTCCCTTCCTGCATCGTACACAAACCATTGTCTCATGGCACCATTCCACACCCCTCTAGATATGCAGAGGAACTTGGGGATCTATTGATGGGAGAGAATTGGACTGGAGGAGAGGCCAGATGGCAAGGACACCCGGGCACCCTGACTCCTGGCAAGAAACGATAAATCCTCCTCCAAATTAATGTAGCTTACGCTGCATCGGCCTTTGTCAGGGACTCAGAGCTTCCTGTCAGATCTACTGGAATAAATCCCATTGCTTCCTACCGGGATAATCCAGGGGAAACTTTGAGACACAGAGTCCTCCTGGGCCCTCTTCTCTCCTTTCCACATGCACAGGGTGCTCCTAAGGTGATGATGGTCATTAAACCACCCGAAACCAAAAGGGAATTAAGTGCCCCCCAAAACAGTTTCTTTTCTCAGAGCAGACTTTAATATTAATGCCCTGGTTTATTCCAGTTAAATGAGCGCGTCAGCATTTATCAGGTCCCTGACTCAAATGGCCCTCAGCCTGGGAGCTACCACTGCGATTCTGATTTCAAATTCAGATACTTCTCTGATCCGCTCAGGTCTCTTAGCATCTGCTCCACCTGCTCACTAGAATCGAAACTCGTCCACCATCCATCGGGCTCTGTGGGAAGAGTTGAGGCTCAATTCGGACTCTTCACCTTTCTCCCTTACTGCAATTCATTTAGTCTTGGTGGCTTCGGATCAGGGCAATGAACATCATCTCTGTCTCCAGTATGTCTATTTCCAAAGGGGGAGCCGTGTTAGTCTATTGTGGAAAAACTACACAGTCCAGTGGCACTTAAAAGACTAACAGATTTATTTATCGCATGAGCTTTCGTGGGAGAAAATCCCACTTCATCTCCCACGAAAGCTCATGCGATAAATAAATCTGTTAGTCTTTAAAAGTGCCACAGGACTCTGTTGTTTTTCCCGTATGTCTGCACGTGGAGGTCTCAATTTCTCCATATCAAATGTTCCTCTTCATGCCCTGGCAGCGTCTGGCTTCACTGCAGAGTAAAGCAAAGTTCTCTGGGTGTTACCCCACTCTGCCTCCTGACCACACACAGCTCGTTCACGAGTTTAGTGGTGCTTTCATCCTGGGTTAGAATCTGGGTACTGCTTTGACTTGGATTGGCCACTTTGCAGTGAGGATGCAAGTAAACCACTTTATTCGCAATACTTGTGTTACACTAGAGCCCCAATCGCAGACAGAACATGTACAAACAAAGAACAAAGAGACAGTCCCTGCCCCAAAGAGCTTACAATTCTAAGTGTGAGACGAACCAACAGACAATATTGATCAATGTGATACACAGGGCTCTCAGAGCACTAATGGCGTAACTGTCCAGAAGTTTTTCTGGAGGCGTCACAGCAAAGAGAGCTTTAAGGAGGATGGCAAATGGGCTTTCCAGATGTTTGTGGAGCATAACTCGCAGCTGTGAGGGGAAGCCTGCAAGACAGGCACTCCATTTCCCTCATCATCCTAAGGTACGTTGGCATTGCACACAAAAAATGCCAAACCTGTGGCAAGTACTCTAGAGCTGAGGTCTACAGCCTGGTGCTAAAAATAGCCATGCAGGTGTTTTGGAGGGGCCGCTGAAGTCCACGGAGAGAAAGGGGTACAATTGCTCTTTATAAATGCGTCAGGGTTGAACAGTAGGGAGGGAGAAGCGCTACTGAAGCAAAAGGACAATGTTGGCACAAGAGCAAATGGGATAAACTAGCCAGGAATAAATGTGGCCATAGGCTGGAAATGAGACAGAAGAGGGAACTTCTGGAACAGCCTCCTCACAGGACTCGTGGGGGCAACAACTTAATTAGTTTAAGCAAGAGCAGGACAAATGTCTGAGTGGGATGTATGACTGGATTGCTTGCGTTGGTGGGGGGCAGGGCTTGGCAACCCTGGGGAGTCCCTTCCAGTGTGTCTTATGTTCCTAAAACACTCATGCTTCAGGGCTTCAGATGGTCACCTGCAGAGGGTCAGGAAGGGATCTTTTCCCCCAGTGTATTCTGGTGTTGGGCTTGCTTGGTTTTGTCTCCTTCCTCTAAAGTTCTAGAGATATGTCATTGGACAGGGTGGGCCAGTGTGCTAAGGACTTTCTCTCAGGTGTTTGGATAGCAGGTTCTTGCTCCCATGCTCCCACTGACTGCCATATGCGGGGTCAGGATGGCATTTTCTCCCACGCCAGATTGCCAAGGACCCTGGAGGTGGGGGTTACTATTCTCTGCAGTGTGAGGTGCAGGTCACGTGCCAGAACCATCGGGGTCTATCTCACTAAATCATTTCCCTGCCCTTGTGGGGGCCTCTCAGAAGGGTGCACCTGGGTCCCTCCTATTCGCTGCCTGTGGCCCATAACAGTCAAGTCTCTTGAGGGCTGTAAGGCTTGATCTAATTTCAGGGGTTGGGTTTAGTGGGCAGGATATACAGGAGGTCAGACTAGATAATCTGGTGGTATCTTCAGGCTTTAAACTCGAAGGTGGTGCTTTGAAAGCTTCACCCATGGGGAGGTGGGGCTGGGAGCATGGACAGGAGGTGGCCTTTCAATACTGAATGAGGAAATGATAGGTAGAGCTCCCAACAGGTGTAAGTACCTTTGTAAGCACCTTCCCAAAGTTCCCTGCTCTCCATGCCCAGAAGGACAGACAAGTTCCCCCACAGTTCACGGGCAATGATAGAGCGGCTCATTTTAGTGCAGCACAAAGATCCATGGAGGATGCTCCCCTGCACCCTAATGGGCACACACAGCGAGGTGCAGCATCTGGTGGACACAGAATGACTGCTTATAGCCATGGGCACTGATCACCCAAGTTAATTCTGCAGTGAAGGCATCATATTTCTGTGTGTCTGCCTGTCCCCACCCATCTCGGTTTTTGCTGCTATTGCAAACTGCATGCTCTGGATCTCTGTTCCTCATAAAGATCAGGAGTGTTGTAACAGGCTGCTCCCCAAATCCAGTCTGGCGTGCTGCTATATCCCATTGAACCCCACTCCTGAACCCCAATTCACCATGCCCCGCTGGGCGACCACTCACTTTCTGAGTCAGTCCACACCAGCCACCGGCGTGTAATTGGTCCCAGGCAGTGGGTGTAAATCCATGAGCCACAAAAGTGTTGGTCCCCCAGCGAGCACACCCAGCCCCAGGCACTGTACTGGGAGCCACTGCCTTACAGAGATTGCAACCCACCCCCAGTCATCTTAGTCTCAAATCCGCCCACTTAACAAAGAAATGGATTGTGCCCAGCCTTCCACATCCACACCCTCTAAAGATCACACAGCTTTAGATAAAACAAATAGCAGTTTATTGATCAGAGCACGATTTCAAGTGAGAACATGGCCAGTCAAGGCAGAAACATACTGTAAATGAGTCAGCAGTGATCACTATGAAATAAAAGGTATAAACCACATACTAATCTACATCTCCACCTAAACTGGCCTCATAGTCCAAGATTATGCACAAGGTGTTCGGCTGTTCGGTGTTTTACAGCCATTCTCTGCCTATTCCAAGGCAGGGCACAGATCGTGCTTGAAGTTGATTGCAAGATGGTGTCTCCCAGGCGAAAGCCTGAAGCTTCTCCCTTCCAAAGAGTCTGTGTCCTTGTTTTTACAAACTGCTGACAGCCCTCCCCCTCTGTCCTGTTGTGTGATTCTCTTTACTTCCACCTGAGCCAAGGAGGGCATTAGCATTCCCTTTGACATGTAAATCTGCAGCCACTGTGCTAGAGACAGTCCTGAGAGTCTGAACCCTGTATCATTCTTTGCGTCTGTACATACATGTTGCTGTAGTAAACATGGCGCCATGGTAATCATGTGGAATATGTTTGGAGCATTCACAAAGGAACCTGTTACAGCGCATTTGGCATCAAATCACACAATTACCTTGCAAAACTGAACAGAAAAGTTACACAGATCATACCCTAGGGGTGCACAGATGTGCATCCCATCACAAGTGTTTAAACCCAGGGTTCCCTCTCTACAGGATAGCAGAGACCCTGAAATCTGGATCCAAACTGCACTTTCTTAGCTAAAGGATGTAGGATACACTGCCTTATCTGCACGAGAGGTTTAGCCTTGTCTAAACACCGGTGTCTGTTTAAAAGCACACCTGATGTTTAAAATGGAATGATTTTCTCATGCAGCCTGACTATTAGAACATGTTGGCTAGAATGTGTTCCAGCTTGTAATGCCAGCCAAAATGAACACTAAAAAAAACCCACGAAGCCTGAGTTAGCCTCATTTAGGGGGGAAACGGAGGTCCCAGAGCAAATCAGCAGCGTGTTTGTACAGCACCAAGCACCATGGAGTCCTGGGCCGAGATTAGGCCTCCTAGGAGCTAGCAATGTATCTGACAATCCAAGGTTCAGGCAGGCATTTAAAATGCCGCTTGACAGACTTGTGACTGGCATAGGAAAGGGTGTGGAAGCTCACGTCTGTGTGCCAGGTTCCCCTACAGGTTGAGTTTGGCTCATGAGTTAGCTCAGGGTGGGAAGGCAGGTGCTGGAACAGCTGCATTTCCCCTTCAGGGACTACAAACTGCTTTCCACGTGTCAGCTGTGGATTAGTGACGCCAGCCTCCTCCCCCCAGCCCAAGCAGAAAGGGAGCTGTAAAAGAGGTTAAAGTCACCTGACTTTAGACTGCAATAGACTAACACTGCTGACTCTTATCGTTACCATATGGAAAGCTCTGGGGCCTGCCCTTTACACCACAAGAGAGTTGCTGAGCTGGCTCTGTCCCACCCCTGTTACCAAAGGCAGGCTGTAAATCTGCACTGAGAAAGGAATCCACACCCCACCCCTGGTTCAAAGGGTTAAGTTCCAGGGTCATCCTTCTGCATTTCATTCCATCCTCCAGCCCTTCCTGTTCTGCTCGAAGCCCTCTCCCGTCAGCCAGCAGTTCAGTTTCCAGACTGAGAAATGACCTCAAAAAGCTTTTTCCCTTTCTGCTGCATTATACCAGATTAGGACTCCTGCGAGAAAACCCTTGGCTGCTGCCCAGAATAGTATGGGATCCTGCTCCATTATAGGATTAGTGTCAGGGGTGTGGGGGAAAAAAATCTCTCTCCCTTTCTGTAAAGCTTCAGCCAACTGTTTGTCTTGGAAGAGGAGAGGGTCCAGTCTGTAGGAATGTGTATTCTAAAATGGAGACCTCGCCCATGATTCAAGGTACAGGAGGCCCCATCCGAGAGAAGCGCAGGCATCGCCAAGGAGATCTCATTAATGGGGGAAATAACGAGCCACTCCAAAGAGTGATTGTGTCTTTCTTAAGGGAAGGTCCAAAGAGGTAGCCTGGTTAGTCTATTGCAGAAAAACAAACAAGGAGTTCTGTGGCACTTTTAAAGACTAACAGATTTATTTATCGCATGAGCTTTCGTGGGAGAAAATCCCACTTCGTCAGATGCTTTGAAGCTCAAAACTCTGTTGTTTTGCTTTAAAGAAGTAACCCACTTATCTGCCACTAAGTAGCCACGCTGTTCCAATCACTGGAGGAGGTGCGGTCATATGCACTTAGCCAGCATGTTACTAGTGCACCCAAGAGTTCTAAAAGAGTTGTCGAGACGCTTGCTGCACCATTAAATTTTTTTATTTTTAATAATAATAATTTTAATAATTTAAATAATCTCCTGAAAGGACTCAAAGAGATGCATGTGGGGAGTGGGCGTGGGGAGCTGTGCTGCAGCCTCCTCTGGGAAGGAGCACAGCCACAGTTAACAGCAGCCTGCCCCAGAGCTGGAGGTGAAAATGACCTTAGTCAAACCCAAGAGCAAGAGAGGTCTGGGGTAAACCAGAACATAAGTCCAGCAGCTGGCAGAAAAACGCTGGATGTTGTTTAAATGAAGCACTGCAGGCACTGTAGGAAAACCGAGAGCTTTTAAAAGGGGTCAGAGACCAGTATGCTGCCCTGGGCTTACACTGCAGATCGGAACCCCCACAGATGGGAAGGAGCGGGTATGAGATGCTGATGCAGTGCTCAAAGCACAAGGAACTGGAATAGTCCCATGGCAAATTCATTTCAGGACCAGTCTTCAGGGTTACTCCACGTCCACACCGTCCTTCAGTCGACTTAATAAAGTCTTCAGGGTTACTCCGCGTCCACACCGTCC
>ML685913.1:2805019-2827173 GCA_007922175.1 Pelusios castaneus | reverse complement strand
TCCACACCATCCTTAAGTCAACTTAAGGCTTAAGTCGACCTAATGGGCGGTTCTTATTAAGTCGACCTAAGCTTTCATTTCATTTCAAATTTCTTAAGTCGACTTAATGAAAGTCTGGTGTAGACAGAGAGTAATTAAGGTTGACTTAAGCCTCCTTAAGTCGACCTAAATTGCTAGTGTAGACGCACCCCTTGAGAGCTGTAACACTAGCCAGGCAACAAGGGAGATACACAAAGGGTGTCATGAACACGTGAGCCTGCCTGCCTGGGCACACCCCTGCACACATGCTCTGCTGGTTAAAGCACAGACTTGTGAGCCAGGCGATCTGGCCTTTCCTGACTCAGACATTCCTGCACCTTGTGTTGTGGCTCACGCCTGTGTAAAGCCCCGGCCCTCTGGTCTTATAAAGAATCAGGCCCACAGGGTTGGATTTTTTTCTCTCCCTGGCTTTACAGCAGCAGAAACGCCCTGATTTCAGTGGAGCTGCTCCCGCCCTGCTGTGAAGGGATCAAAAGCAGGCCCAATCTCTGACCTTGGACCGGCACTACCCCCATTAGCAGAGGAGGACAGCAGCTTGGCTCTCAGGAAGGGTGAAGTCCATTCGTGTTTACAACCCACCCTCAGCTCTTCAAGTGGAAGGCATTGGAGAAGGGCGGAGCATCACCCCTGGGCTCAAAGGTTCTTGTGATCTCACAATAACCAGGAGGTTGAACCTGAAGGAATCAAACTCACCCTCCCTTTGCTTAAAGCCGCTCAGCATCCAGCCATTCTGGCAGGATTCCCTCAAGGCTGTCTTTGGCCCTCAGGGGTGCCCAGGGGCAGCTGAGCCCTGCGGCAGGTGAAGCCAGCTAGGTAGTTTGCATTCCTGTGTAAAACTCATAACAGGATGGACTTGATTTTCTTTCCTTGCTCCCTCCACAAGCTGCCCTCCAGCCCAGGCTCCTCCTTTGGGGTCATTTATTTAGCAGCAGATTCACTTTGCCAGAGAAATCAACTGAGATTTCATTTTCTTTGAAAGCCGCAGTCGGACAGTGAGTTCTTGACTTCATCTCAGCTGGAGGGATGGCACGTGGCAGGTCAGGCAGGCCCAGGCCAAGACTCCAGTGCTCCTTGAGCATTGTTGGGATCCCGGTAACGCCCTGCCGCACTCACCCTTCACGCTTCTCTGGGGCACCTACATGTGCCTGGCAGGATTGCACCCGTGGTGCTGTTAGCTCCTTTGCCGACTCCCCTACCTTGGCTTAACAGAAAGCCACACACCATGAAAGCAGTTTGAGTTGCTCTTTAGGGACTGAGGCCAACACCTGGGCCGGTGGGCTCCCAGGGGTGATTTGTTCCCACACTCTACATGCAAGGGATAGGCAGGAATTGGAGCCAATCTGCCTCCTGATCACAGGGATAAAAAACCTCAGGCTACAGAGGATGGGGGTTTGAGCCAGCTTAGTTGACAACGTAGCTGCTCCGAAACATTTCCCGGCACCGGAAGCAGTGGGGTCCCCATCTGTTGAACAGACAGCAGTATTGGTGCAGATCCATGCACCTCAGCAACTCTGCAGTCTGCAAACATACTGCTTCCTCAATGACTGCATTTTTTCTCCCCAGTGCCAAGTGAAGGAGACAAGAAGTGCCAAGCATTGCTCACAGTAGCCCAGAGGTTCAGAGGAGCAATAGCTGGCCAGTCTATTAAACTCCTCTGAGGGAGGGGCATGGGGCACTTAATTAAATGGAAACGAAGCATGTCTTGTCATGGACCAGGGCGTTGGGCCGTGTGTTCCCAAGAAAAGCAATCTCAGTCTGTAGGGGCTAGAGCAGGGGCCGGCAACCTTTGCTGACCCCTATGCCGGCCCCTCCTCCTTGACCCTCAGCTGGTGCCGACGGCCCATTCATGGAAAGAAGCCACCTGGAGGGTCTCCTCTCAGCAGTGTGCCTGGGGACCCCTTGTGACGCTGTCCGGATTTAGGGAACCATTTATGATATTATTTTGCATTAATATTTTATAATTGTTATAATCCATAGGAACGGTGCCATGTTTGGTGTCAATAGAAAGGTAATAACTTGTGGGGAATGATTATATAGTTTATGTGTAGGATTCGTATTCATATTAGAAGTTAGGAATATGATTGTTATATTTTAATTGGTGTGAGTCTGGGGAAATTCCCCAGACTGAATGTCTACCGAGCCATTGTCCTCCTAATGGCCCATTAAGGAAGCTCCCCAGTACAATGGGCGAAAGAAGAAAACCTGTTGAGCCGCTAGGACTTGAACATGTGACTCAACTCCATTTTGATTGGAGAGACCTGCACACAGCATGGAGAAGGCCAGAGGTGATAAAAGGCAGCAGCTCCGACTCCATCTTGCTCTCAAGTCCCCAGTCTACAGCCAACACCCATCTCTGGAACTATTCCTCTGAGACTGGACAATTGATTGAGGCCCACCCTGGTGCTGGGTGTTTACCAGAGGAACAAGCCTGCAAACTCCAGAGGAACAAGCCTGCAAACTGCTTTTCATGAACTTTAAATCATTTGTATGTATGTGATTCGCTTTGACCCTTTAACATCTCTCATATTTTGCTTCTTTTCTTCTTATATTAAACCTTTAGTTGTAGTTGCTAAAGGATTAGCTACCCGTGTGGTATTTTGGGTAAGATCCAAACCTATATTGTTGTGTGTGCTGTGGCTGGCCCTTTGGGGTCAGGAGAACCTATATCTTTAAGGGACCGTGTGGCTAGGTGGGAGCCAGAGGAGCTGGAGTGCAATAAAGGGAGCTGTTTCTATTTTGGGCAGATTTCTTGGTACCCAGTGTGGGGAACCAGAAGCCTGGTTGTGACTGATAAGGAGAGTGGTTTAAGCACCACCCATCAGTGTGTGGGGAGTTTGGCTCTCGGTTTTGCAGCTTGCCCTGATTTTTGCACGGCCAGGAGGGTATCCCAGGAGGCCCCGGTCACACCCCTATCCCCAGGCACGCCATGGAAAGAAGTTGCCTGGAGTCACTCCTTTTGCTGGTGGCACACCACAGAGAGGAGCCGCTCTGGGTGGCTTCTTTACATAGTATGCCTGGGGCATGGACATGGCAGGGACCTCCGCACTGTAGCCGCCCCCGAAAGAAGCCACTTAAAGTGTATTTTGATGGCAGGAGTGGCAATTTCTGTGGCGCCACAGAGGATGCCGAGTGCCGCTCCAAATGGGCTCGTGTGTCACTGTTGGCACGTGTGCCGGGGGTTGCCTACCCCTGGGTTAGAGAGTGACTGGGCTGAGATGGTGCTGGGGCCATGGACCATTCTAGGAGGACCATAGGGTACAGGGGATGCCTTATGAACAGTTTGCACTGGCCAATGCTAAAGGGAACGCACAATTCAGAATGGGATCCAGGTCTGTAGTACAGGCAGGGCATGGATTATACACCCATTTCTGACTGCATAGGGCAGTCACATCACCACTCTGTCTTCATTCCCCTAATTAAGAAGGATGTGTAAGCCAGAGGGATGGGCTAGTGCCACATCAGCTGTGTTTAAGGCCTCCGGGTTTGAGCAGGTGAGAAATACTCCAAGAGCTCAATTTAATCAGAGTTTGCCCTCCTGAGATGATTCCATTTCAGCTTAGCAACTCTGGAAAGCAGGCATCGGTCTGCCAAAAATGAACTTGATTTCCTGCCAGCTCACCAACCCATCTCTGCAGTGGCGGCCAGGCTTGCCAGGCCCATGGCAATCCACTCAGCAGACTGCCCCCCAGCCCAGCACTACGGTCCACTTAAAGAGACTTTGGTTCCCTCTCCAGACCAGAACAAAAGCCGGCTCCCACAACAGCAAAATCCTCTTTCCACCCAACATATAATTTATTAGTTAAACGGGAAATTTGGACAAAGAACCAAACCATAATAGTTCCTCCACCCAACATGGGTGCAGCACCCAGAGGTTTTTCCCTCGCCTCTCTCAGCCTTTTGCCTAGGAAGAGGGACTACAAGCCAAGCCTTTCTATTCCCAATCCCTGTAGAGCCTCCAGGATCCAAGCCATCAAATCATGCCATAGATAACCACTTTCTTACCACCTCCTCCCTGCAGGTTTTCAGCTGCCACTACTCTTCTCAAGGACCAGGTGATCTCTAGGGGACCACGTGAACCCTCAGAGACAGCTGATTAGTCGCGGCTGGGGTGGGCCCAGGTGGGCCCAGGCCCACCTTCCCTTAAGGGGGCAGGATGACAGTAATTTCTCATCTGCTCTTCGTGCCTTTGCCCTTTAATACTTTCTCTTCTGGTATTTACTTTGGGCTTTCGACAGGCACAGTGACAGCTGTAGTTCCCCATCTTCAAGCGTCTGATGAAGTGGGATTTTACCCAGGAAAGCTCATGCAATAAATAAATGTTAGTCTTTAAAAGTGCCCCAAGATTCCTTGTTTGTTTAACTGTAGTTAAGGGGTTCACCTTTTTCAGTTTGAAAATCCTTTTCATTGTCTTATAAAATACCCAGATTTTGGCTTGTCTCTCTCACCAACAGACATTGGCCCACTAAAAGATATTACCTCACCCACTTCGTCTCCTGTATCCCGGGACCAACATGGCACAACAATGCTGCCTACAAATTGTAGCTAGTATTCCTATTTCAGAGCTCATATGGCATCACCATAGTATTTCACACATATAAACAGAGCCTCTGCTGTAGGGAGACATTATAAGCATCCCATTTCACAGGTGGGGAAATCGAGGCATATGGGGTGCATCTGCACTGGCAACTTAACTTTTCAAGTGTAGACATAGCCTGAAAGTAAGCACTTGCCCGAGGTTCTACCGGCAGTTTATGACAGAGTTGGGAATTGTCCCTCTGTCTTTAGTCCTGTCCTTTAACCACAAAACCAGCCACCTTGGCACTTCAGTTCATCTTCCAGGAGTGATTTTTGTGATTTAACTTTGTGAAGCGCTTGGGGATAAGAGGCTTGATGGAGGACCCCACTATAGAAAAGAGAAAACCAAACCAGGAGTCCTAATGCACTTTTAAAGACTAACAAATTTATTCACCACGGGAGCTTTCGTGTGTGGAATCCCACTTCATCAGATGATTGAAATGGAAAACTTACAATATGGGAGGGGAAAATAAATGCAATGAAGTGTAAGTCACAAGATCAATTCAGATTATTTCAGCATACAAGTAGTTTTGATTCAAACAGTGTGGAGCAACAGATAAGAAGAGAGTTCTCTTCTATTGTAGCTCCTCCAAGTTCTAATGGCTCTACAGAAGAAGCTGGTGGTTCAAACTGCTCCTAGGATGGTGACCTCTAGAAAATTTCCCCCGCCCTGGAAGATGTCTGTCTTTGGTTGTTCACTTTGTAACCGCTTCACTTTGTGGACTGTATCCTCATCATAGAGCTGTAAGCATCAAAGCTAATAGACAATGT
Organism: Pelusios castaneus; assembly: GCA_007922175.1. Taxonomy (NCBI): domain Eukaryota; kingdom Metazoa; phylum Chordata; order Testudines; family Pelomedusidae; genus Pelusios; species Pelusios castaneus. The sequence goes on along the minus strand of ML685913.1, from coordinate 2,821,788 downwards.
TACAAATGTTGCCAAAATGAGAAATCGCTTGTATTGCGTGGAACCCTCATGGCGTTTCTATGGGAAGAACTGGATGGAACCTTCCCGATGGGAGTCGGAAGGCAGTGAGACGCTGTTCCAGTGCTTCTCTGGCAGTCCCATCAAACTGCTGCTCGACCTAAGCTTTCATTCTCTAAAGGGGAGCAAAGGTTTCTACACCTCACTGTTATAAATACAACTTTCTGAGGCTGAGCCAGCTCCTGATAGACAGAGGTGGAGCCTCCCCCATTCAACTCTGGAGCCTAATGACAACGGTTTAAAAACCAGCATGAATGTTTTCACTGCTGATCATTTTAGCAGAAAAATCTGGCTGTTCTGGGGTTGTGGCCCAGAGCTTGCAAGGCTCCCACTTTTTTTCTCAACATTTCACATCAAAGAATTTTTATACTTTAGACCAGCAGTTCTCAACCACATTACTGTGTCGCCACACAGTGTGTCGTGGAGAGATGGCTGGATTTGGCCCGGGAGGAGTTGGGCTGGTGTGTCCTGCAGGGCCAAGACACACTGTCAAGTGTCACGAGTCGCAAAAAGTTAAGAACCACAGCCCTAGACCCCGGTTGGAATCATCTGATGATCAGGGTCACTAGTGCCAATGGAAAGCATTGTCTAAGTGCCCCATCTACTGGAGGTGGGAAGGGATGTTTTTGGCTAAGGGGAAGAAGAACAGACACCTGCTCTTGTCCAATGTGCTTGCGTTTTTTAATGACCACACAGAGCCTTGGCTTGGAAAGGTTTTATCTGAAATATCCAGTAAATTGGGCAGCTCTCAATATACCTGCCTTGGAAGGATGAAGGGCAGAACTGACCTCGCTTGGATTTATACCTGCAATTTGGAGGATTCTAATTATTTCAAATCTGGGGGATTATTCCCACTCAGACATCCTCCCTGCATGACGATTCTATGCCCCATCACGTATAACACGTCCTCAGCTAGATTTCTTTGCTTGGCACATGCACTCAGGGATAGCTCTGTCATTATCTGTGATCGTGATTATTATATTGTTCCCATGACTATAAATAACCTCATCCTCGCTTCTTCTCCCACTGCTACATCCTTCCTCACATTAACTCTGCTCTCTGTGTGTCCTCAGCTGCCCTGCATTTGTTCGTGTTCCCTCAGGCAGCATCAGGCAGAAGGGCAAATGGAAATGGACCCTGCGTGATTTGCCCCCCCACCTCATCTATTGCATGCATGAGTGGAAATGCTGAGTCTTTCCTCAGATCCAGAAAGACAGCTCACAGCAGATCTAACAGCAGGAGAGACCTACTCCTGTGCTTCTGAAGCATGCCTCAGTCTCCAGAGTTCAGGATATAACTAAGCCCATGTACCAGAACAGAGTGTTGGACTGAAGAGTGGTCTATGTGCATTCAATATATGCAAAAAGCAGGGCTATTGTGTCAACTTAACACCAATAACAATCTCTCCTAAAATAGGACTCATGGAGAATTGGGTAACCAAACCCCATCAGCTCATGGGGGGAATTGGGTGACCAAACCCCTTAGGTGGTTCAGAGAAAAACACCCTGCATTTTATTTACTTTCAGGCTCTTCTCTTTTTGCAGTTCACCCAGGGTGGTGTGGAATCAGTCTGGTCAATTTCTTCATGCACCAAACCCCACTCTAAGAGGTTCCCCAGCTGAGTTCCCTGAAAATTCCTCCAGCAGGCCCTGGAAGAAGCAGGGAGCTTGGCCCCACCTACCTCCACAGCGTTCTGATAAGACCTGCAGGAGAGAGCGCACAGAGGTGTTGTGGCTTCCCATCAGTCCTGGGCCCTCTGCCTCTTCTCTACTGACTGGAGACTACCTGGTGTTCCCTGCTACTGCTGCTGGCCCCGGAGTGAGACAGGGAGCTTTGCAGCATTGGAGAGCAGAAGGCCTCCTCCAGAGTGCATTAATCCTTCTGCAGATTCACACCTGCTTGCTGGGGGAGCGGCCTGTAGCACACCCATGCCTCTGGCAGGAGCCCTGCCTGCTCCCCAGCTGAGTGAAGATCTCAGAACCCATGGAAGGTCCTTTACAGGTTGGAGGGACCAGCGTGGTGCCTCAGAAGCAGTTGATCACCCTCCCTTCCTATGGGATGGGGAGATCCATATACGGAAAATCTGCCCTGCATATGGATTCCAGTCCCCCTTCCGACTGAATAGGGCCCCTTGTAACCTCAGGACCCTTCCTTCCCACACCCATACTCAGTGGGTAGGCCTGTACCATTATCCTTATTTTCCAGGTGGGGGAACTGAGGCGGATGGATGGTGAGGGAATGTCTTGCTGATGGCCACAGTGGCAGAGCTGGGAAAAGAGTGTCGGAGTCCTGTTCCCCTGGTGCCGGCTTTATCCGTAGGCCGCAATTCCACCACCAGTGACATTAGAGAATTAGGCTATGTCTACGCTACCACTTTGCCAGTATTCCATATGTCACTCAGGGGTGTGAAAAAACACACCCGATGCGTGCCATGAGTTACATCAACTGCTGCCACTCCTTGGGGGCGGTTTAGTTATATTCATGGGAAAGCTCTCTCCTGTCGGCATAGCGTGGCTACAGCAAGGTAGTACCTTGTATTGGACCAACTTCTCTAGGTGACAGAGACAAGCTTTTGAGGTTAGGCCTGGTCGACACTAGAAAATTAGGTTTTTATAATTACGTCACTCAGACGTGAAAAATCCACATCCCTGACTGATGCAGTTGAACCAGCCTAGACCCTCCAGTGTAGAATTCTCCAATTGACTCAGGCTTTGTCTGCACCACTGGTGGATTCAGCAACAATCAACAGGAGATCCACAGGTTACATAGAATAGCTTGTGAACCTCCTATCAACTTCCTGACTTCTCTTTACTGTGGTGTCCTTACTGCACTGCACCGAAGGGAAACACCCTCCGGTTGATGTAGCGTTATTCATCTGGCGCTGATGGATTAACAGTATCTACCTCCAGGTTTGATGGAACGGGTCTCCACTGTCGCTCAATCGATCCTGCAGAATCGATTCTGCAATTCCAACAGTGCAGTGTAGACATATTAGTGACTGCCTCTTGGGGAGGTGGATTCACTACGTGGACAGGAAAATAGACATATTAGTGACTGCCTCTTGGGGAGGTGGATTCACTACGTGGACAGGAAAATCCCTCCTATCTTGGTAGGTAGCATCTTCACTGAAGTTCTACAGGGGCATTGAAGGTACTCAGAGAGCCACAGCTGAATACATGATGGAAGAGATCGTTTAGCATAAGGAGTTAGCATGTTGTAATAGAAAGACAACAGAGTCTTGTGGCACTTTTAAAGACTAACAGATTTATTAATCGCATTGTAATAGAGTTAGATTAGACCATTCAAGGTAAAGTGGGCAATTAACACCGCTAATGTCATAGGACAGTGGGTTATAGATTGTTCTAATGAGCCATAAATCCAGTGTCACTGTCTTTATTAAGTGATTTTTAGCATCTTAGGCCTTGTTTTCACTGGCGCTTAGGCTGGCAAATCTTATGTCACGTGAGGGGTGTTTTTTCATGCCCTGAAACGACAAAAGTTTTAGTGCTAGTGTGGACAAGGCCTAACAAAATGACACATTCAAGCTCCCAGACTTTTCTTTGAAGGCCTTGTGCAGGGTTTCTTTGTGGACCAGGACTGAGAGGTCAGATACAGAGGGATGGCCTTGTGAACAGTGTTCACTCACAGGTGATGGGGTTTTTGGTCTGTTGTCCCTTTTTCTGTGCGAGTTCATTTGAGAACGCTGGTTTCACCCACACCACTGTTGTTGGGGCATTCCGTGTACTGGGTGAGGAACACGATGTGTCGTCACAGGCATGGTAGGACCCATGGATCTGGAAAGGTCTGTTGTGGGTTACTAATCTTTATAGCAGTGGAGATATGTCTGCAGGTTTTGGCTATTATGGCTGGAGCAGGTGCCACTTTGAGCTGGTGAACCCTAGTCTCTGGTAGTGCTTCTGATTATGAGCTGGAGGAGGTGGAAGGGATGTTTGAAGACCAAAAGAGGGGGTTCAAGAAAGATTTCTTTTAAAATGGGGTCCCCATCAAGTATGGGTTGTAATTGTTTATTGATACTCATACAGGTTCCAGTGTGGTGTGGTAGGCGATGGATATATAGGGAGGGGATTTGGGTTTTTATATATTGAAGCAGTCTCTCGGGGTATTTGGGGGGCCCATTCCATCATGCAACCTATTTCTCTGGTGGAGGGTCCTGTTTGGTGAAGGCAGTTTCAAGGGCATGAAGAGATGTTTCCCAGACTTCGATACGGAGATTTAGCCAATCACCACTGAATAAATTGGGCCATGTTGGTTGACCGGGGCCTGGTATTTCCATGACAGAGAAGTCTGGGGCCAGGTGCAGAAAGGAAGAACCCGCCACTCACCCGAGAGACATGTGAGCCAGGCCCCCTCTGCTCTGAAAAAATGCAGGTGGTTTGGGGGCCCCTACAATTCTGAGTCAAAGCAGGCCCCAGCCCAGCAAAGCACAAGTGCAAGTTTCACTTTAAGCACATCAGTAACTCCTTTGACTTAAATGAGCTTGCTTATATCTAACGGTAAGCACGGCTGTAAGTGCTTTGCTGGATTGCATCTCTTAAGAGTTCCCTGACTAGTGGCCAGATTTGCTACAGAGCCAAGCCTGCTCATACTGAAACTAACAGTTTTACCTCTGCCTCCCAGGGGAGCAGGCTCCATACATGTGTATCCTGAACATGTCTCCAGATGGGACTGGAAGCAGAAGCCTTCTTATCGGCCATAGACTGCAGCTTCTGGCAGGGGTGGCGGGAGCCGTGTGCTAGTTTTGTTTCAGCTGGAAGTTACTCTTTACAGCTTTTGCTTGGCCTTGCGCAGCCTTCCCATCTGTGGGAGCCAGATGGAGCTTTGATTGTTACATCCTGGCCTGTATAAGTGCGAGGCACGCGTAGAAATAAATCCATTCCTTACATGCTGCATCAAGTATGCGGCAGCTTTATTTGAGTTGCACATGGTCACCAATAATGGCCACAATTTTCAAAGCCGGGAACCAGACAAGCTCTTGAATCCACTCTGCAGCTGAAGTTTAAGTGCAAAGGTTTGAAATTTTTAGCCAATTACATTACATTGTTGCAACTGCTGTTCCAATTGGCACCTGCATTTAGTCAACCCATCTGCAGACAGGAATGTGGAATAAGACCAACATGGGAGCTGTTAGACAGAGAAGTGTCTGGGAAGTTTACCACTGGTGCTTAGATCTGTCTCTCCTGCTTTGGAAACCTTTTCTTGAGCCTCATCTGTACTAGAAAAATTACACTGTTAGCCTCTGGCAGCAATTGGGTGGGATCATGGAGAAGTATGTAAGCCTAGGAGTTAATTGCCCCAGTCTCCTCAGCAGGGCCTCGGCTGGTCTACTGTGTTCAGTTCTGGACGCCTCGCTTTAGGAAAGATGTGGACAAATTGAAGAGAGTGCAGAGGAGAGCAACAAAAAATGCTGACCTACGAGGAGAGGTTAAATAAAACTGGGCATGTTTAGTCTTGAGAAGAGAAGACTATGAGGGGCGAGGGGGGACCTGGTAACAGCCTTCAAATATGTTAAGGGCTGTTATCAAGTGGGGAGTGATCAGTTGTTCTCCCTATCCACTGAAGATAGGACAAGATGTTATGGGCTTAATCTGCACCAAGGGACATTTAGGTTTAACATTAGGAAAAACTTTCCAATTATACGAACATGTTGGAGAAACACTTGTTAGGGATGTCAAATTCCAAAGGGGTAGCCGTGTTAGTCTATTGTAGAAAGACAACAGAATCCTGTGGCACTTTTAAAGACTAACAGTCTTTAAAAGTGCCACAGGACTCTGTTGTCTTGTTAGGGATGGTCTGGGTTTAATTGATCCTGGCTCAGTGCAAGGAGCTGAACTAGATGACTTCTCAAAGCCTTCTGTATCCCTACATTTCTGTGATTCTAATAAAAACACTGAGAGTCCTGTGGCACCTTAAAAGACTAACAAATTTCTTCGGGCTCTAACCCACTTCTTGCATCTGATGAAGTGGGTTGGAACCCACGAAAGCTTATGCCTGAAAAAATTTGTTAGTCTTTAAGGTGTCACAGGACTCGCATTGTTTTTGCTGTACATAAATTAACACGGCGACCCCTCTGGAACTTGTGATTCTAATGAGCACCCGAGAGAAATGCTCTTTTGCAGGGCTGAGGGGCGTTGGCAGAGTAGATACCAGTGTGACAGATTGGAAATAGAAGGGCTAGTGTAACCTTCAAGTCCCTGTTCCAGTGTAGAAGCTTGAGTGGCAAGAAATATCTGTCCTCTTCTTCTTTCTTTGCAGTAATCTTCTGTAGCATTCCATTCAGGCTTTTTCTTCTCCTGTGCAACCAGCCCTCAGTCCCATATGCATGTCTGCAAAATCTGTTGCAGATGACTCCATTAGAGGGAGAAAACATCTTGGTCACTCCTGGCTCAGCTTCTCTCCTGAAAACGGAGCACATGGGCTCTTCTCAGAGCAGCTCCCACCTGCTGTCTGCACAGACTGCTGCTCTCATGTGATCTGACTGACCACACCAGCAGGGAACCCTGTGGAGCATGCTCAAAATGCTACCACTCCCTGCTTCCAGAAGTTTCTGGCTGTGGGTAGATAATCTGCCCAGCAACAGTAACCCCCCCTCAGTAGGTCTCTTAAAGAGAAGCCTTGCGAGGCATATGGGTTACACTGGCACGGAACAGGTTGGGGCAGATTGCCCTGCTACTGGCTAAGAAGAGGAGGCTGCCAGAATGCAGTGCTGGGAAACTGGATCATCCCATGAATATTAACGGAGAAACCTCAACCCTATCCCCACAAGATCCACAAAACATCAGGGCTGTGTTAAAATCGTGAATGTCTCCAGAGGCCGCGTGGAGCTACCGGGCTTTCTTAGCAGACACTGATCTTCAATGGCTCAGTCAGATCTTCAGCGGCTGTAAACAGGAGTCAGGCCAGCCACTTCAACCGCACTACAGCAGCTGAGCATGTGGCCTCCAGAGCTCTTCTCTGGCACTGGGGTGCAGCTCTTCGCTCCAGTGTGCATGTGATGCTCTATTCTGCCTTGTGTAGTCACTGCTGATTACACCAGTGGCCGGATGGTCTGATGCAGGCCCACGGTGCGTGGTGAGCAGGGCCCTGGAGGGAGGGGAAAAGGTGGGTGCGGGGCTGTCTCTTGGATTTCACTCCTCCAGTGCCACAATGGACAGTACTGGGAAAACAATGTTAGTGACACAGAGGCAGTCAGGCTCCCAGAGAGGAGCACCCTTCGCCCGTGGCTGATTAACGCTCAGTCTGCAGAGCTGCGTGCACCTAAGAGGGGATTTGCCAGCTAGCATTTCCATCAAGGGGGAATGCTGTCATGTGCAGGAGTTGGGCCTGCTCTTCCCTCCCCTTTAATAAGAGGATTGTGTGAAAGGGGATCTTTGAAGACAAAGAAGCTGCAGAAGACTAGTAAAAAATCAGTGGCGCCCTGTCTGTGTGGAGAGGGAATTTAAATAGATGCCAGCTTCGGAGACACTCAGTGAGTGGCTGAAACCAGCTGTGCTGTGCGCAGCCCTGGAATGAATAGATCCCTTGTATGATATCCAGCTTGGCGTGCCAGCATCCCCGTATGCAGCTCCACTGATGCACTTCTGTCGTGACCTGCAGCCCCCACCCTGCTGTTCTAGCCTTGTGACCCCACTCACGCAGCACCCCTCTCTAGGCCAGTCCTGGATGACCCAGCTTTACTGATGCACTTCAGTCCTGACTTATGGTACCCCCTGCTATCTCAGGCCTGGTTCCTCACCCAGCGCAAACATCACAGGGTGATAACAATAGCAGACACCCAGTGCCTTCCACGTAGGGACCTGGGAGCACTTGATCCACATCTACATCCATTCAGTTGCCCTTCAAGCATCAGGCAGGCAGGGGGTCCCCCATTTGCAGGTGGGGAAACTGAGGCACAGTGCAGTGATGTAGCCTATTGCAGGCCACACTGTGAACCAGGAATAGAACCCAGGCGTCCTGATCTCTGCTCACTCCTCTACACCATGCTGATCACCAGCCCTCAGGGGAGCAGCCTCCCCCTCAGCCAGGCAGGGAGCTTCCTCTTCATGCACCCGCTGGATAGCACCTGGTGGCTGCATGCAGGTAAGCTCTCAGCTCCTGGATGGGTCCCTCTCTGCCAGGGCATCAGCCAGGCTAGGGGGAGCTTGCTCTCCTGGCACAATTTGGGATCGCAGCACCATCTAGTGGACATTCAGGCAGTGCAACGGTCTGAGTTGGAAGCTCCAAAATGGATGCTTCTGAGTGACCCCTGGAAATAGCAGAGCTGCAGTTGCCGGCTGTCTGGTACAGTACCGCTGGCCACCCCCATGGCAGGGACATGCACATGCTAGCTAGGAGCCCAGCGGAGATGTACTGCACAGACGCAGACCTTGCCTCAGCAGACGAGGGGACTGGGAGTCTGCACTCCTGGGTTTTATTCCCACGCTCTGTCAACGACTCTCAGACCTTGAGCAAAGTCATTTCCTCTTCCCTGCTCTAAATCCTTTAAACAAAGCCGGCAGAACAGTCCTGCCCCACCGGGGCTGACGTGCGGCTTGATGAGTCTGTATCGGTGGAGCACTTTGCAATTCAGTGCTAGAGTGGCCCCAGGAGCATCTGGTTAGCTGACCATACCCGGCTGATGCACTCTCTTTCTGCTAGCCTCTTCCAGCAAACACCCCGTGAATAATGAGCAGCAATCCGCCACACAGGGCAGGGCAAGATATCAAAGGGGCCAGCAGAGAGAGAGCCCAGTCATTTGTGCTCAGCTGGGCCTTGCAGTGCTGGGGAAAGTATGGGAGACCCAATCAGTGCATCAGGTCTGCAGTCAGCTTCATGGGGGGGCTAAGGTCCTCTAAATATGGGCAGTGGATAGAGAGTGGTCAGGGTGAAGCATAGTTACAACCTTACCCAGTCCAAGTCAGAGAAACCCAGACTATTCAGGCTCCTCATTTCTGCTGAAATCAATAGAAGTTCAGCAGCTCAATGCTGGTGCCCGTTTTCGACCTGAGCGGCTCATTAAAGTTTGGGGGCCCGGCATGTTCCACGTGGCAGTACAAATGGGTTGTCTTTGGCGCAGCTTTGTTTATGGGCAGAGACCTGTGTGTCTGAACACAGAAGGAAACACTTATTTTGCACATAGCCTGCATGGTGCTGCACCCCAGCCCAGGACCTCTTCTCAGGTTTCTTCCAGGATCAGTCACCAGTCTTTCAGCTGTTCCTTCCAGCTGTGTCTCTGCGTTAATTCTTGTTTGGACTCAGTTTCTTTGTGATGGTTCCTGCCCACCTGCCCCACACGCCCCCTAACCAAAGCAATACTCAGTCCATAGCTCCTGGGTGGGTCCACATCACACACCTCTTTGGCCTTTGTGCTTTCAGTTACCTTAACTGAAGGGCGAGTTCACACCAATCAATCGTAAGGGGGTTTTAACTCACCCAGCTCATGCCAATCCTTTTGAGAATCTGGCTCTTTCTCCTAAACCTAGCTTCTCCTGTCAGAGCTTTACCCATTCTCTGCCCAGCTCTCTACAGGCCCTCACCCTGCATTGCCTGGGCAACCCAGCATCTAGATGGGAGGCAGGGCAGGTATTATTCCCATTTCACAGATAAGGAGCCAAGACACAGAGGCCATGTCTACACTTGAAAAGTTAGGTCAACTTTATGAAGTCGACTTAATAAGGTCCACTTTAAGTCGACTTAAAGTGGACCTTATTAAGTCAACTTAACAAAAGTTGACTTAACTTTTCAAGTGTAGACATGGCCCCTTTTTGGCCTTATTAAGTCGACTTAACGTTTTAAGTCGACTTAAAAAGGTCCAGCTAGGCACTACTCCGCGTCTCCACTGGCTTAAGTCAACTTAATAAAGTCGACCTAAGCGCTAGTTCAAATAAAAATTAGGTGTTATTAATTCAAACTAACTTTTCCTTAATTAAACTTAAGGAGCAGCTTAAGTCGAATTAAGGAAAGCCCAGTGTAGACGCGGAGTAAATTAAGTCGACTTAAGCCTCCTTAAGTCAACTTAATTTCTAAGTGTAGACGCACCCAGAGATGCCTGCCCAAGGTCACAGTGAGAGTGTGTGATGAGGCAGAAACGTGCACTCAGATCTGACAAGTTCCATGCTAGCTCCGTAATTGCTAGACCATCCTTCCCCTCCAGTTGTCTCCCTGCTGGTATCTGTAGTGGCCTCTGTCATTGCCCAGAAGCAGCTTCAGACACAGTGAAAACAAGAAGAAAGACCATTCCTCCAAAGAACAGGTATTACTGAGCTGAGAGTGGCCAGCAAGGCAGGGCCAGGGCATGACCCAGCCCAGACTTGTAAAGAAGCAGGAGGGCGTGTGTGGCAGAAGCTGCTGGCCACTGCACTGGATTGCAGATGTTGATCGGGTTCCATTGCGAGCAGCACAGCAAGTGAATTGATTGTTGTAGATCCCGGCTAAACCAAGACAGACCTGGTTTCCTGTATGACGTCCTGGGAGCTCATTTGGGGACACCAGAACTGCCCTGTTTTTTTCATTTCAACAACTGAACTTTTGGGTTCCCAGTCACATTTGCACTGAGCAGAACTGGCTCTGCTTCACCAGGAGACAGAGACCAGCTGGATGGGATGTTGAGCAGCTGGCCAGGTGCAGGGAGGAGTGGGGTGAATGCAGGCACCAGCCGAGCTGTTCTTTTGCTCAGCGTGACCGCTAACAGCCCTTGTTCAGTGTCTGAGGAGGAACTCGTTCAGACATGAAGTTAGTGGAGGGTTTTTCTCACTCAGAGAAACCTCATGTTGCTCGCTGGACCAGCGTGTGATGTTTTTCAAAGGGCACCTTGGTCTGCAGGGGGAGTTCACAACCTACAAGCTATTGGCATTTATTCTGCTCTCATTCTGTAAGATCCCCATCTTCAAGCGTCTGACGAAGTGGGATTTTCTCCCACGAAAGCTCATGCGATAAATAAATGTGTTAGTCTTTAAAAACGCCACCAGACTCCTTGCTTGTTTTGCGGAACTAGACTAACACGGCTCCCCCTTTGGAAGCTACAAAGTGGCTCTTCAAATCACCCTGAGGTTTGAGCTAAAGGGTACGTCTACACTGGAGGCTCTGTTAAGTCGACTTAACCAAGGCCAACTTTAAGTCGACTTAAAGTCAACCTTGTTAAGTCGACTTAGAGAGTCCCCAGCCCTGCGTCCACACTGGCAGGTGCTAGGTCGATGGAGGAGTGGCCAGGAACTCTACGTGCGTCTACACTTGTAAATTAAGTCGACTTAAGCTTGCTTAAGTCGACTTAATTTACTCTGCATCTACATTACACTTTCCTTAAGTTGACTTAAGCAGCTGCTTAAGTCGACTTAAGGAAAATTTAAGTCAACTTTGTAAAACCTCATTTTAAGTCAACTTTCTGCTTAAGTCGACTTTAGAAAGCCAGGGTGGCTGGCACAGGGAGAGCCTGGCATGCCCCCCCACAGGGCAGGACAGAGCCCTGCCCACCCTGCCCCTATGCCCTGCCAGCATTCCTGTCCCCCTTTGCCCCATTGTACCCAGGTACAATGGGGCAAAGGCTGAGCTTCCTGGCACTTGGCAAGGGGTGCCCCCCCTGTCACCGTGGACCTGTCCCAGGTCCACTTAGCCCCTAGAAGTCGACCTAGGCATCCAGTGTGGACACTCTAGGTCGACTTTGTAGGGTTCCCTCAAAGTCGACTTAAAATTTAAGTGTGGACATGCTAAGTCGACCTAAATTAACAAGTGTAGACATAGCCTCTGCGAGGGGGCCTGGAGGCCACTTAGGTCGACTTAAGGGCCATCCCCCATCTACCCTGGCCTAAGTCAATTTAATAAGATCGACTTAAGCTTTAGGTCGACCTTAAGAGGTGGTGTTATTAAGTTGCCTTAAGGAAGTGCTTAAGTCGACTTAATGAAAGCCAGTGTGGACGCAGGAGTCTGTAGGTCTACTTAACCGTCCTTAATTGACCTATGGCTCCAATGTGGACGTACCCAAAAATCGGGTCTCCTTAGCAAGCCTGGGACTGTCACAGCAGGGATGCAAGTGGGTGAGACTGAGTCATCCCTGAACTGGAGGCTGATCGAGCCACAGGTGGGGATGAATTATTCCTGCATTAGCCTCCAGCCAATGCAGGAGCCGAACTGATGACTCTCAGGGCAGGTAGGTAAGTTTCACCGGTGAAAAAGCAGCTCAGGCTCATCTCAGCCTCAGTGAGGTTACTTTGTGGCTTGGAAGGAACTGCAGCAGACTTACAGCATTTTGTTTTTCTTTTTCTGCCTGTCATGTTTCCACCGTTGAGGTTATTGTTTAAAGTTGTGGGATGGAAAAAGGAAACAGGCACTCAAAGGAAAATAACCCCCTTTCCAACTTTGGCCATCATCTGTTTGGTGGCCAAAATAAATAAATAAATAAATAAAAATAATAATAATCACAAAAGAAAAGGGAAAAATATCCAAAATTTAGGGGTAGGGATGGAAATGGTTTCCAGAAACCAAGCAGAGCCAGGACTCTGGGCCGACCCTGCCCCACCCCTAGCATGGGTCGCTGGAGGGAGAAGGTAGGCGGGGGCTGCAGCCCTGTCCTAGTTCTGGTCCAGCCCTGTTATTGACGCCTAGCTCTGGCTGTTACCTGTAGGCCACACTGCCACCATTCCTGCCTGTGGGCCTGACTGTCTTTGTCTTGGTTTCTGGCAGGTGAAAGCCAGAGGAAATGGAGAATTTCCAAAACACCATGGACCTCACTGAGGCCTCCTCCTCCGTTGCCTATACTACCACGTGTGGTTGCTTACGCCCCTGCAAAGCGCTTCTGTTATGATAGAGTTGTTTTAGACTGGCACGCAGAGCAGGTGAATGGAGACGCCTACGTGGCTATTGTACCACACAGGCAAGTGTACACCAAGCTCTTCTCTGGCGCTGTTCATCAGTAGGTCTGAAAACGCTTTACAAAGGCAGCTGAGAACATTAGCTCCATTGTTTACAGATTGGGAAACTGAGGCACGGGGGAACCATGACTTGCCCAGGGTCACTCAGAAAGCCCATGGCTGAGCTGGGAGTAGATCCCAAGGTGCGTGCGGCCCAGTCCTCTATCTCCTAGGCCAGACAGCCTAGTTTGTACTGTATCGCATAATTCCTTCAAGAATCTCAGAGCCATGCACAATTGTTTATTCATTCAGCCTCACAACCCCTCAGTGTTGGCACCTGTATCATTTGCCTCATTTCAGAGAAGAGAAACTGAGGTAGACGTGAAGGGGCTTGCCCCAACTCACTCACTGAGTCAGTGACAGAATTACATCAGATCTCTTCCCACTCAAGCTGGCGTAGTCTCTATTATTATTATTTGTAGAACAGTAACATCTTGGGGGGGGGGCGGGGACACAGGTGTGCTTGGTGCTGTACAAACATTGATAGATTATTAAGGCCAGAAGGGACCATTACAATCATGTAGCCTCACCTCAGGAAGAGAAAGGCCCCACCCTAACTCTGAAGTCTTCCCATCTGGGACCCTCTCCTCTGAGCCTCCTGTGTGCAGATTGGCAGCTACAGCTCCCAGTGTATCTGCATCTACTGCTACGTTGCTCCCCCATTGCCACAGGACATCAGGGGGAAGGGGCAGGAATGAGTAGCTGATGTCATGACCAGCAGGTGAATTGGACTTAAGTGAGGGAAAGTTGCACAGAGTCTCCCACACTCTTTCATCCAGGTTTACCTGAATCCAGTGGCACGACAATGTTGAAACATCTGGAGACAGGTCTAGGTGCCGTGGAAGGCCATCAGGTCCCACGGCACCTGAACCGATGCCCTGGCTGTCCACACAGCTCTTATCACCCACCTTCACAACTGGGGACATAAGCCTCTCTGCTTGGCTGCCTGCTCCACCAGAGAAGACTTTCCAGAGGGAGCCAGATGTAGCTGTCCGCATTGATCAAGAGTCGCAGAGAGTTCCATCTACTCTTACTTATGGTAGCAGGTGTAGCCTGACCAATCTTAAGAAATTTGGATCCTGCTTTGTGTGCAAACTCACCTCACCTCAGATGCTTGTTCACCGAGGGTGGCCCTTCTAGGTTTACAAGACTCTGGACAACACAGTTCTGAGGGTCATGGGACATCTTTCCACCTCTCCACCACAACAAGGGAACAAGGAGAGGTTAGTCAAAGTAAGGTTAGCAGAACAGAGGCAGGGTGAGGGGTCACTAGCAGAGCTGGAGATTAGGAGTGGGACAAGGTATCAGGAGTAAAACTGGGGTCATTCGTCATCCTCTTATATGGATTTGAAACATGGGCATTGCTTAAACAAGACAGCAGGAGCTTTGAGGCATTTGACATGCATTTCCAGCAGCGACTACTGGGCATAAAAGGGGTCGACTTGATCAGTAATAGGGATGTGTCACTGAGAACTGGCCTCGAAAGCTCTGAAGTCACCATTATTCACTGCCAGCTGGCACTTTTGTGGTCACGTGACCCACCTAAGAGACCAAGTCCCCACATGTTGAGCCCTGACGCTAGGACTCGAAGTCTGGAGGGGACACTGTCCAGCCATGGACTGACAGCAGCAACCGTGTGATTGTCCATAGTTGACCTGGCTGATCCAGATCAATGATACGCCAATGGAGCTTTCAGGCTTGAAATAAAGCCAGACAGCACAGCCATGGACATTCAGTGCGATGGACCCTCCCTGTCTAAGCGTGTTGTTGTCATTGCTGGGGCTAGGAGGACCCAGGAGCAAAGCAAGGTATCAGGAATGCGCAGCAGGGTCTGTTTGCAGCGGCAAGCCAAGAATGCACGTACATGCACAGATAACCTCCAGGTGTTCCTCCTTAAATTGCTTCCCTGGGCCAATCAGGGACCACCAGTCCCTCGACAGGACATCAAGTGGTGCTTCAACCTGTATGGCTCATAGGCTTCACCAGAGTTCTCAGGTGGCAGTGTGGACATGGGTGGTGCCCAAAAACCAGCTGCTCCTGGCGCCAGGCTCATAGATCCTCACTCCATGTCCTGTCTCCA
Organism: Pelusios castaneus; assembly: GCA_007922175.1. Lineage (NCBI taxonomy): Eukaryota > Metazoa > Chordata > Testudines > Pelomedusidae > Pelusios > Pelusios castaneus. Next base: position 2,806,752 of record ML685913.1, on the reverse strand, counting down.
GCTGTGGACAACCCCTGCTAGACATCACCCATATTCCAAGTACATTTGGCCCATTGTGTATTGGGGAAAAAAATTCCTGCTCATGACCTCTTACCTGGTTTGAGCTTTTTGCATGAACATTAGCCTGAAACCACATTCCCAGCTGGCTAATCCATGCCACTTCTCTTTCTGCACTGCAATTCAGCTTAAGGAAAAGGCTATGCCAGTCAAACTCTCTCTGGTGTTTTGCTCAGGACTGCAATGCGAAGTCAAATCTGCTTGTTCACTTGTGTCTCACAGCCTCAGCTAGTGCAAGAAGGCAAATCCAACGGTTGCTTTGCTTTTCACAATGAGCTCCGCCAGAGGGCAGTGTGATGCGCTGAGGGACACAACCCCACTCCACCCTGGGGGCTGATGGTGAGTTGTCAGTAGAGTAGCCTTGAGCCATACTGTTCAGGGCAGGATCGGGATGCAAACTTCCCCACATTCCAGATCCCGGGCTTTGGATTGGCCCCATCTCTGATCTAAGTCCTGCCCCTTCAGCCTGGCCTGGCTGAGTGAGAGACATTTCAGTCCCCTCCAGATGTTCTCGGTGCAAAAGGATGGTGGAAAATTCATTATAATAAAAAAGAGAACATTGGACACCTGAAGGCGTGTGGGGTGCCGTGGGGCATCGGCAGGACTGAGATAGCAGGGGTGGCCGGACTCAGCACAGAAGGCCACTGGCACAGGGCTGTGCGATTCCGGGACAAGAAGCTGGATCGAGTGTTGAGGGAGGAGGAATTTCTCCAGCTAGTAACTGAGGCCCACGGCTCAGTAACAGACTGTGGAGCTTTCTGCTTCTAGGTCACTGCTTTGGGTACTGACTGTATCATCTTCCAGGGGATGGTATGAACTGAACTCCCAGCCTCCATCCTGCTGCTCACCTGTTCCCCTCACAACTGGCACTCCTGGTAGCTGGCCTGTGATGGGGCAGGTGGGACCCACACAGTAAATTAAGGGGCTTACAAGGCAGAGAGGCTCCACCCTGGTAAGGAGAGGGTTAAGGACTGTCTGTGGACCCATTTACCCCTGCCACACCTGCAGCCAAAGGCAGGCATGGAGAGGGGGAGAAAAGAAGGAGACCCAGCCCTGGTTGGGGCTGAGCGGGGATGAAGCAGACCAGCGCTGCTGTCCTATTTCCTCAGTGAGGGATGCTTGGGTCTAGCTCACGGCCTAAGACAGCCCCCATTTGGGTGAGCTGAGCAGCCCCAGGGAAAATGGACAAGAAGGGTCTCTAGCCACATAAAGACATGCTTAGGCCTTGTCTACACGATCACTGTATTGCGCCTTAAAACTCATTAATGCGCGATAACAAGTACGGTGTACATACGTGCAAGGGTGATGTTGCGCGTCAAGCCCCTTGTTGTAGCGCAATCCAACAACCACTCCGACAAGAGTGGTAACAGCTGTTGCGGATCATCTGATGCGCGTTTGAGCTCGTGTGTATGCTTACCGCGCAATGATTGGCCTCCGGAAATGTCCCAGAGTGCCAATCAAGGCCACTCTGGGACATTGGAGCTGTCAACTATGTCAATTTCTCTGCTCAAGCTGAGCAGTGAAATTGACATATAAGCCGAACCCCTGGACTGTGCTGGGGGGCCGGCTCCGATTCAAGTCGGCCCCCCAGCTCAGTCCAGGGGTTCGGGTGGCGGTAGAAGCTCCGCTGGAGCTTCTGCTGCCACCCGATCCCCCAGCTGGTTTGGCTGTCAGCA
>ML685913.1:2779247-2804619 GCA_007922175.1 Pelusios castaneus | reverse complement strand
CAGGTGCCCACCATGCACTGCTCTTCTTTCGCAAAGGAGCGTTCCAACGGTGAATGCTCCTTTGCAAAACAAAGAGCACGTGTGTACACGAGAAAGCGCTATACTTATAGCGTTTTACTTGTCCCGCAATAACTTATTGCGGGACAAGTGTTCTCGTGTAGACAAGGCCTTAGAGGAGAAGGGTGGGTCTGGCTGATGAAATCCTGGGTGAACCTGATTTTTGAGTTCACTGTTTTCCTTTTTGTTTTGGGCTGTAAAGATCCAGAGGGGTAGGACTCAGCATGCTTTAGCCAGAGGACTACGGTGCTATGGCACTGGATCTCCAGCCTGCAATCCCTGGCTGTTCGGGACCCACCGTGCGAAAGTGATGTTGTGATGAGCCACCAGAGAGTGCTGCCTAGGCAGCCCGGTTATAATATGGCCAAATCTTGGGATCTGGGGCTCTGGCTCTTTGATGGGAAGCTGGCATTTCTATGCAGTGGGCTGATGTCAGAGGCTACAGGTTGATTCCAGCCTCTAACCCCGCTTGTTATGTGGAACAGCTAAATGCAGGCCCACCTCGTAGCGCCGACCCCCTAAGAAGGTCACACCCCTCTCACTGTGAACCAGAGCCAGTGGGGTTGGCTGAGGGGCACCCAGAGAAATCCCTGGCCCATTGCTGAGATCCCCTCAGCAAATCATTGGTGCCAGGACACTGAAAGCCACAGCTGGGACCAGATTCCAAGAAAGTCCAGCATGCCAAGCCCTTCAGAAAATCCGGCCCTCATCCCGAGCTGCCTTGAAAACCTGACCACGTAGGAGACCCCAGGATCATCCAACAATGCTGCGGAGTGACCCAGATCCTCACAGGTATTTAGGCACTTAACTCCTATTGAAATGAATGGGAGTGAGGCCCCTAAATATATCCAGTTAGTTATGCTAAGGCATGGAGAAACTTCCTCCCAGCTGAGAGGGTGAATGCTCTCCCTCAGCCCCGATGCAGCCCCTGAGCATCTGCTGCTTTTGAAACATCACCTGAGGCAGAGAGAGGCAAAATGACATTCCCATGGTGGTCACCAAGTGAGTCAGCTGCGGAGCTGGGAACAGACCCCAGGGATCCAGACTGCCACTCACATGCTGCACTGCGGGCCGGATTTTTCAAACTGCTCAGAACCCAACGTGTTCATCAGCTTGTGTGTCTGGCTGCTTGTCTGAGAGCCTAAACGGGGCTGAGTTTTCTTTCAAAATTGGGCTCTGTGTGCAGGCCCCCAGTGCTTAAACACTTGCCCCCCTGCCCTGCGTGCCCTTTCAGCAGGGGAAAGTTATAAAGACTATCTTGATTGTTCTCCTCTACTGCAACTGCACCTGGGCCCCAGGATGTTGAATGTTGTCAATTTTTAAACCATGTTTTACTCTTACAAATTCCACAGAGCGAGCTCTGGTCTTCTCATTGGCAAAGAGTTCCTCAGGTTGGTGCATTGCATTGCACACAGAAACACACGTTGGATCCGGCTTCAGAGCAAACCTTTCCAGCATCTCCTTTTCAAATGGTGGCCCCATTTCTCTCCCAAAGCTCTGCCAGAGACTCCTGTCAGCGGGGTTGGGGGTGAAGTTATTTATAACGTGAAATCAATTGTGTGAATCTCGTCTCGCACACCTGCGTGGGGAGGGAGGGAGAGTGTTAAGAATCCGGGTAGCTTAGGAAATGAGTGTTTATTCAAAGAAATTAAACCTCAGGGCCCACTCCTGCAACCCTTCACTCCTGCAGATAGACCTTCCCCGTACCAGGGGTCCTTTGGACTTGTATAAGCTTATGCACAAGAGTAGGGACTTTTCCACTGAGCAAGCCACCAAGGACCACGCCGTAACAAAGGACAAATTGCTTCAAGCCAAGATCAGTCAGGCTCATTATTTGGTGAACAGGCAGTGGGCCTGATTCTGATCTCAGGGACGTGATGTAAATCTGGAGTAACTCAAAAGTCATTTGGGCCGAGAATAAACTATGCCTGCCCACCTTTGTGGAAAAGAACATCTGTGTCATCCACTGTTATGGTGCTAACAATCTATTGCCAGCATTATACGAAGACGTATTTCCATCTGTATTACAGGGAGGAAGAACTGACTTTTCCACATAACAGGAATGGCACCCAAAAGTGTTGATTCTCTGTCTGCTGCTCTAACCAGTACACAGAATTCCACTTGTTAGGGCACTCAGTATAGTCATTTACATATGCATTTCTGTGAGGCATATAGCCCTCCCTCCAGGAACTATGGAGTAGGGATGATCTTATGGCTAGGAGATAGGACAGGAATCGGGGGACCTTCATTCCATTTGCCTGTCACCAGCTACCCATGTGAGCCTGGTGATCTCTCTAACCCCAAGCCTTCAAGAACCATGAGTCAGGCCCCCACAATCATGAGAGTGGGTTTAAAAGTAAGAAATATCAGGGGTTTTTATTTGCCATGGGTGTGAGATGGTTTCAAGCTTTCTCCACAGCAACGGGAGTTAGGAACTTACCTTTTTAAATTTTGGAATGGAATTTGTCCTGGAATCACCTCTCTCCAGGAGCTGGGGCTTGAGAACGCCACCCCATACATCTGTTGTCCCTTGTCTTATACTTAGAATGTAAGCTCTTTGGGGCAGGGGCCATTTTTTTTGTTCTGTGTTTGCATAACATCTACATCTGCCACATATCAGCTGCTTCAGTGTTAGATACTAAAAGCCTGGTCAGCATCTAAAACTTAGGTCAACCTTGTTACGTCGCTCAGAGCTGGAAGAAATTTCATGTCCTGTACACTGTAGTTAAGTCAACCTAACCGCTCTGTGAACTTAGTAAAATCAACGGGGATTTATTTATCGCATGAGCTTTCATGGGAGAAAATCCCACTTCGTCGGATGCTTCTTCAGACGCTCTGTTTGTTTCTCTGCAATAGACTAACACGGCTCCCCCTTTGGAACTTGACGACACGGAAGGCTGTTAAGTAGTGATTCTCCCTCAGAAAAGATGTTAGCATACATTAGCTATTCACTAATTGTTTACACTGGCCTATAACTGCCATGCCTTCCTGGGGAGCTGGTATTGCTAGTGCTGGAGACTCTATCTGAAATACGAACAGGCTGGAGGTGAGGTGGGTGGAGATACTGGCAGTCACAAATGGTAACATACATCTCCTGAGGATGTCTGCTGGAAAGTGACATCAGCAAAAACAGAAGAGACAGTATTTATAACATAGAGTCAGGGCTGTTAGTGCAACAGAGGAATAGAAGCCTAGAGCTGCTAAAGGAAGGCCTTTCTTTGTTAACAAAATGACAATGAGTGAGATCAAGGTCTTAATTAGGGATGATCCCAAGAGATATCAAACCAACCAAGGTTTGGGAGGGGTGGCACCCAAGATTTTGGTTCTGTCCCAATTGTTTAGAAATCTTTATAATGAACTGAACCAAATGGGAAAGTCCTCTAAATGTGGAGTGTTTTAAAACCAGATCAAGAACCAGATCCAAGTTTTGTAATCTGAGCCAATCCATCTTTACTGGAATTTGCTCAGAACTGGGTCTGGTAGCTGTTCTTCCCTCTGAATGCCTGTTAAGATTGTTCATCTGTGTCTCTGTGTCAATGTATATTTTGATCAAACCTTCAGCTTGAATAGGGAGGAGAGTGTTGTAACCCAGAGAGGAAAAGAAAACATAGGATTGTGTCCTTTTTTGCTTCTTAGTGGTGTTTAAATATTTTTTAAATTCCAAAATTGTTTCCCCACATCTTGTTTTTATGTTAGAAATATCAGGAAAATATCTGATTTTTCCAGTGCCTCACTGTAGATCTCAGTTGGGGATTGAGGGTTTTCATAATCAGCCTTTAAAGGACTGGTCATATCCCTATGCAAGTTACTGTGACAAGGGATGATGACCTTGTAGGTGGTGAGAATGAAACAAAACAAGTAAACAAACAGATAACATCCGCCACTTCCTTCTCAGTTAATAAGATTTCAATAACACAGTTTCTCTGATGTCACAATCCTGTTAGTTCTCCACAGTCCATAGATTCCTCCAGGAAAAAATGGGTAAACAAGACCCGCACCTTGTCAAACACAAGCAGAAACAAAAAACAAAAGGTAAAGCATTCTTCATCCCTTTCTTATTCATAATAAAGAAGCTAAGAAGGACACAGACATTTTTACCTTTGCAAGGTCAACTTTAAATTCCTCTTTTCTTTTTGATATGTGGATGAGCAGGACTGGATGGAAGAAATGGCCCTAACGATGTATTTCTTACCACTGCGTTTCCATTTACTCTGTCACTCCTTATCCAGAGTGTCACCTCCTTTAAGAAGAGACATCACTGACTATGGAAAGGGTGGCAGCTTTTGTCCTATGCATGCTCAATGAGTGAGGTCGCATATTATTTTCTGCTTTGGAGAACTCTAGTAGTACCTTGGTGAGTGGGCTTAAAACAATGCCGTTTAATGGGAGAAGCAGCATTACGTACACTGCATACATCTTTCCACATGGTGCTCTGCAGTGTCAAGATTTTCAAAAGCAGCTAGTGATGGTGGGCGCCTTCGAGTTTAAGTGCTGTCATAGACTCATCAGTCTGGAGCACTGCCTCAGAATGTGACCTGGCATTTTGGCGACACTGTTCTGCTGTGTTTTCATCAGGTCATCAGTGGTCTGTTATGGTCATGATTGGCCCTCCAGCCTGCTTTTGTGCCTGAGTAGCCTGTACGTGTTTGCAGTATACTCTCCGGGAGACTCAGGGTGAGATGTTTCCATTTTATAAGGCCAGTCCTGATATTCAGGACTTTTTTTTATGTAGGCGCATACTACCCCCCAACCCCAATTTTTCACATTTGCTATCTGGTCACTCAAAGGGGACTAGCATTTGGGCCCCATTTAGATTCTTCACCTGCAGGAATGGATTATATTTATTATGCTGTCCGTGTCATTATGAATCATCATCTTTTGTCACGCCATTTGTATTAAGTTACAGATTCTAATGGATTACAATCTCCTGTTATCAGGTTGTCATTATTATTACGAATGACGCACTCAAACAGCAGTGGTTGTTTTTCCTACAACCCTTACAACGCACCAGGCTCTTTCGGAGTACAGCCAAAAGGCCTGGCTCTGGTCATGTGGGCGGTGGCCATGCGACTCCAGGCTGGATCTGTGCCTAGGTCACAGCAGAAGCAAATGGGCTCAGCTTCCCTTGCAGGATGGTGGGGAAGGGGAGAGTGTCCCTGCATCCTTGTGTATTAAGGGTCCTGAATCAGCACAGCACGTGCTTGAGGCCACCACCCCTGTTCAGCAAGTGCATAAAGTGAAAAGATGGGAAGAGATCATTTTTCTTTGGGGGGGGTCACCTGGCTGACCCTCTCCGCCCCCCCAGCCCGGCCTGGAGTGCAGGAGCCCCGCTGGTAGGGCAGTGGTGGAGGGAAGCGCCGGAGAGCTGCTCGCTCCCCAAAGGCTGGGGGCAGCTCCCCTGGGTGACGTGGAAGCTGCTAGCCGGAATCACCGCCAGCACGCGCCGCTGGAGGGGCGTGGTCAGGGCTAGAAGGCGGAGCGAGCGGCTATTGGGGCGGGGAGGAGAAATGGGAGACAGCGGGGCGGGGCCAGGCCAGAGGCAGTCGTGACGCGGCCTTCTCGAAAGTGGGCGGGGCCGGAGGCGGAGGGGGGCGGGGCTTGTGTCGCTCTAAGGGCGGAGTAACCGCTTTAGGGGCGGGGATAGCGGCCGTAGAGGCGGGGCGTGCGGCGGCCTGGAGGGGGTGGGGCCGAGCCCTCAGCTGACGCCGCCATTTTGTCAGGCTGAGCGCAGCCCTGAGCTCGGGATTCCGGCCGCTGCCTCCTGCGCCCCGGGGCGCGCGCCCGCCTGGCCCCGCGCGGGATGTGAGCCGCCCGGCCCGCCTCGCCCGGAGACCCACGGCAGCGGCTCGGTCCGGCCCCGCAGCCCGAGCGCAGGCCCCGCCGGCCCGGCCCCGCCGCCGCCATGGCGCTGAAGATGGTGAAGGGCAGCATCGACCGCATGTTCGACAAGAACCTGCAGGACCTGGTGCGGGGCATCCGCAACCACAAGGAGGACGAGGTGGGCCGGGCGGGGCCGAGTCCCGCTGCAGGAGCAGGGTGGGCAGTGGGGGAGGGGCGGCCTGACACCCCCGGCGGGGGCCAGGTTTCCTCAGAAGACCCCCCCAGGCCGTCCCATTGTATGCTTGGGGGGGGCAGCCCCCCTCCCTTCCCTCTGGGGCTCCTCCCACCCAGGGGTGTTTGGGGATCCACTCTCCTCGCCTCACCTGGGGCTGCCCCCTTCTAGGGTCCCTCCCGCATTCACACCAGAGCTTCCCACTAGGGAGCAGCCATCTCCTGGTGGCTCTTGGTCCCCCCCTGTGTGTGGCCCTGGAGGGGGGGGGTCCCATCTGCGGCATCTCATTGGGATGTGTGGGGGAGGCCTAGGCCGCCTCCCCCCCCCCCCAGGTGGCCCTGCTGAAAAGGGATGTTGGCAGGGGGGAAAGTGCAAGCAGAAATGAAAACGAGGAAGAAGTCTTGGGGGGGTCTGTGAGCCAATTCAGGGAAGCTGGTGCTAGCCAAGAGTTGAGAGAGGAGAAGGATCTGGCGAGCGGGGGGGGAGGGGGGAGGACTTTGTTCTTGGTGGTTAGGAGAGATTGCTTTGGTATTTACAGCCTGTGATTTGTAAGGTAAAGAAATTCCTGTCTCCTGCCTTAAGGAGATAAATGAGTATATTTCGTAGGGTGAGATTGGTATGTAAGCCCATTGAGTTCAATTATAATTAAGTCTTTGTGTTAAAATCAGTTTGTTTAGCTTCAGTTTAAAACACATTTCCATAGATGCCCTAGTTCATAGGTTTATTTAAGGTAGAAAGCACCTGGTTGTGTCACTACCTGATGTTTTCTGCCATATTATTTGAGTTAGATCAGGGAACAGCTGGAACGTAAATATTCATCACGGACTGGTTTATTTGAGAAGTGAATTCTTTCAGCAGTTGGGGTGTGATATACCTTCATCAGGAAGTCCAAGAAGACACTGCGGAAGCCCTTGGAGGATTGCTATAAGCAAACTCAGTGTTGGGAATTTTTATGTGAACAAGGCTATTCAGGTCCAGCTGAGTTGGGGAGTGTATCTGGTATGAGGACTTGGAGGTGGCATCTCTGCTCTTTGCAGATGATGTCCTTCTTGCGTCTTCAGACTGCAATCTCCCAGGTGCATCTGAGCACTTTGCTGCAAACTGTGAAGTGGCTGAGATGAGAATCAGCACTGCCAAAAATCGTGGCTCTTTCCTGGAAGAAAGTAGAGCATTTTCTCCAGGTAGAGAGGGAGCAGATACCGTTAGCGGAAGAGTTTGTATCTAGGTGCCTTGTTCACAAGGGATGGTAAAGTGGGAGCATGAGGCTGACTGGAGATTGGTGTAGCAGTTGCAGTAATGGGGACACTTTACTGATTGATGAGTGGTGGTGAAGTGGAAGACGAGTTTTTGAGTTAAGTTCTCAGTCTACAAATCGCGTCTCAGTCTACAGATCGCGTTGCATTCTCATCCTTACCTATGGTCGTGAACTTTGGGTAATGTGTGGAAGGGTGAGAGTGTGGGTACAAGCAACAGAAATTAGGTTTCTCTGCAGGGTGGTTGGGCTGACTCTCTGAGATAGGGTCAGAGGCGTGACTATTCGAGAGAGCCTTGGAGTAGATTCACTACTCTCCTGGATGGCCTAAGATGCCTGAGAATCCCCCAAGAGGAGCTGGATCCAGTTGCAGAGGAAAGTGAGGTCTGGTGGTCCCTCCTTTCCATGCTCCTGCTGCAACCCTCACCTGGAAAGTGGTGAAAAGGAGAAATTCTGTAATTATCTTTTTGGAAGAAAATTCGTAGTTTGGTGTGGAATTTAGTAGATAGTGCTGGGACTAGCTACTGGATAATGTCACAACTTGAGAATACAGTAAAGAGCAAAAGAGTATCAACTGTGGAAGAGATTAAGAAACAAATTTAGATTATGTTGCTAGATCAAATATTTAGGTTGTAAAACTCATTTTATTAGCGTTGCATGTTCTTTTTCACTTCTGCTCTCATGATGAAATGCAGTATTGTCTTCCAAGAGACATTTAATTTTATGGTAGTTTTAGATTTGGGTATTTCATACTGATATTTTACAGTACAAAGCAGTATTTACTAGAGCCACATACGTGGAAAAACTACTGAATCTTATAATTTAATAATGTAGTTTAAAGACTGTTTAGTATTGTTTTTGTGGCATAGGAAGATGTCGCTGCTGTCAGACTCAGTGCCCTGCAGTTAAAAAACAAAACAAAACACCGAAAACAAACTAGAAACTTGGAGCATTTAATAAAAGAGCAAGCTTTAGCCAAATCATAGAGAAACAAAACAACACTTCCAAGTGTTTATGTGCTTGGTTATTCTAGAGATGTTGATATGTTTGCTAAACTTTTATCTATGCTTGTGTAGTTTTTGCTTTGAGCTGTTTTTCCACTCAAAACTGGGATAAATACTTGGAATAATTTTGTGCAGATTTCAGTTACAGAAATTTCCTAAAGGACAGTTAGGCATACTAAGAGACTGAACATCATATTATTTTGTTGGGTAATTTATTTTGTGACTCCATACTCTTTGTCAAAGAGGACTTAATATATTGTTTCAGGTTTTAGAAAGATTACTTGACAAGTAACTCCTTTAGTAGGGATCTAGAGTGTCAAAGAATGAATACAAATTCCAAAGGGGTAGCCGTGTTAGTCTATTGTAGAGAGACAATAGAGTCCTGTGGCACTTTTAAAAACTAACAGATTTATTTATCGCATGAGCTTTCGTGGGAGAAAATCCCACGTGGGCAGAACAACCTCCTTTCTAGATCTTCACACATGCAGTACTATGGGAACTGATCAAGTTTCAATGAACATAAGTACAAACCATTGATCAGTTAATGAATATTTCCAACTGGCACTCTTATTTCTCTAAGGATTCTCCACAACATACAATCCCTCTGGAGGGAGACCATCCAAGATACTACTTAATTATTGAAAGAAGTTGTTGATAAACAATATAAGATACTCTTTCTTCCCTTGCCTCATTTCACTGTAGAGCAGTTTAAACACGCGCTAGCGTTGAGCAAGGTACTGGGAATTGAACCAGAGCTTCCCAGATGACAATGGTGAGAACTATATTTTTTCCAGTGTTTCGGTAACGATGTGTAATATTCCAAATAATATGTTAGCAATAAAAACTCTTCTGTTCTCCTCCATTAATTCTATTGTTTGTGGTGTTTAGCAAGTGTCATTGAGATGCAAGTCTGGTTGTAAATCTTCAGGTTGTCTGGAGACAATCTGAACTAAAACTCAGCTGAAGAGCAGATACTTACTAAGATGGACTTGTGAACAAATATTGACACACACTTTGTTATTGTCTATCACTGCATTTGCTGTTGGGTAGCATTTAGCTTTATAACTCACAGAAGCCTGGCAGTGACTCTTAGGCCTTGTCTACGCTAGGATTTCCTCCCTAAAACGTCCCACCATTAATACCTGCAGTTTGTATCCACTGTGGATAGCAATGGTGAAAGCATGGCTGCTGCTAAGTTTGCAAGTGGCTGCCAGCATCTTAAGCATTTCATTGGCTACACCTGGTTAGTGCCCCTTCTGTGCTACAGCTCTGCTTGTTGCTGCTACCGATGGAGCTGAACTAGTGGGCTCTATTAAGAAAAAGAGTGCAGACACACAAAACAAATACTAAAATGGTAAAAGAGGTTTCTTGCTTTGTTCTTCGTGCAGGGTTTTGTAATGTCATGTAATGGTCACAGTAATAAAATTTTGTTTTGTAATGATCACAGTAATCAAAATGGACAGACCAGTTAAACTTTCCTTACTAGATTTCTAGTCGATGTTTGCATCTGTTAGACAATGCTCCTGTAAGTGGTGACCCCCATGTCCCATGTTTTGTGTGCATGAAGACGTTTCTCTGAGATTGTCAAAGGCACCCAGCTCCAGAGCTTACTGAACTTTAGTGTGAGTTAGGCATGTAAGTCAATTAAGTTCTTTTGAAAATCCCAGTTCTAATGACGAAGCCCCTGTCCATCTTGGGAGCAGAACTATTCTAGTGACAAACAAGGAGTCTGGTGACACTTTTAAAGTCTAACAAATGTATTTATCGCATGAGGTTTTGTGGGAGAAAATCCCACTTCATCTGTATTTCTCCATCTCCATCTTCAAGCATCTGAAGTGGGATTTTCTCCCACAAAAGCTCATGTGATAAATAAATTCATTAATCTTTAAAGTGCCACCAGACTCCCTGCTTGTCTTGCTGAACTAGACTAACACGGCTACACCTTTTGACAACCATGTCTGAAAATAGTTATTCAGAAGTGATGTTTTAAAAAAAAAAAAAAAAAATGGCCACATGATTTCAGTGTCCAGTATGGAAAACCTTTTTAATAGAAATAAAAAAATTGGATTCTGTCTCTCTTAGCAAGGCTGTAGTTTTATAACTCTTATCTTTTTATTTTGTGGCTTTTTATACAGTAGTCTGAAGCAGGCTTAATTTGTCCAATTCTGGTTTTACTTACTTCATTTCAACTGTAGTAACATAAATGAATAAATTAGGGGACTTGAAAAATGTATTGGAAAAGCATTTCTTCCCACTGGCTGTGCTGCTGAGCAGACCTCTTTGATTTGAGGAGAAAGAATTGCTGTTCAGAATGGTGTTTATTGATTAGCTTTTGAAGGTGAAATTCCTTCTGTTTTCATTATGCAATGCTGACTCTCTTGTTTGGCAGTATATTATATCTTCATCTAGTTTCTGCCAAAAGAGAGCATATGTAGTATCGGCCTATTACCAGCCAGCTGCTGCCTAATCCTTGAATCATTTTTAATTTTAAATATATAAGGACTTTTACTTTGCCTTAAGTTTGCAGTGGAACATACTGAGTGTGGTATGCTTTGGCCTGCTTACGTCATTCCATCTAGAAGAGGGTGTAATGGAAATTAAAATAAAAAGGTCTGAAATGGAATGAAAAATACTGTCTTGTCTTTGATCTGTGTGTTCAGTCACACTTTGAGAAGCATGTTCCTTCCTTGGCCAGCTTTCTCTTTGTGTTGATACTTGTCTTCTGGGGAACCGTGGGTTAAATTTAAAATCAGTGTGCAGAAATTCCATCGAGCAACACTTCTCATCAAGATTTTGCAGTGTTTCCTGGTTGAAATAAACCTTATTAGCTCCTGTCTTTCCAGTTCTTAAGTATGACAGCTTCCCACTTCTCTGCAGGAGCTGACATTTGCCATCAAAAGTGCTATTTAATTAAACCAGTAGCTGGATTCCAGTCTTCGCTTCAGAGTTAACTTGAGTGATCAGAATTTGGGTCTGAATGCATGGGTCTGAGCAGTCACTCCTGCAAAGCTCTACTCAAGTTACTTAGTTTACACTGTTATATACATCTGTATGTTGGTAGGACTTAGGGGGATATGTCCCATAGCAGTTTCTGCTGCAGTAAGTTAAACGTCTCTGATTGTCAGTTTTCAAGTAGTTTAGCGTGCATCCTCACCTGAGGAGGTTGTGAAGGCTGGGACTATAACAATATTTAAAAGGGAACTGGATAAGTTCATGGGGGCTAAGTCCATAAATGGCTATTAGCCAGAAAGGGGTTAAGAATGGTGTCCCTAGCCTCTGTTTATCAGAGGATGGAGACGGATGGCAGGAGAGTGATCACTTGATCATTGCCTGTTAGGTTCACTCCCTCTGGGGCACCTGGGCACTGGCCACTGTCGGTAGACAGATACTGGGCTAGATGGACCTCTGGTCTGACCCAGTACGGCCTTTCTTATGTTCTTATGTTCTTATGTTCTCACTGCAAAGAGGGTAGGATACTTACACAAGTGAAAAAGGCCTCTGAGTGCTAGTCTGTACTACCAGTGAGGCCAGGTAGCCTGGGTTTAAAGCTATACCAGACTCAGGTGAGAGGGTTTCCTCTGTGGACAGGAGCAGAGATTATAGATAGAACCCACGTAAGAGCCCAAGTTAATTTGGTAGAGAAGTCATACCTCAAGTCACTATATACTACGGAGACCCCTAATCAAATTTGGAATCACATTGTCTTTTCTTTGGAGTTCGTTGTAATGTGAAGGAGGGGGAATAACGGGAAGGTATTAGGTACTTTTGTCAATTTGGCATATAATCTTTAAGATGCCACTGCATGTATTTCCCTATACCAAGTTTAAATTTTATGGAAAAGCACACATGCAAGCGGGGAAGGCAAATCTATCCCATTCTGCCATTTTTTTCTGTCTTGTTTTTGATTCACCAGAAAAGCACTTGCCACTGCAGTAGGAGCAGCGAGCAGCAATAAAACTTCATTTGGTCCTTGGTGTTGGGTGAATTTAGACTGTGTGGAATAAGTTATCAGAATACTTGTGCATTTCTTGGAACTTGTAGTACAGCTGACTAAAGGAAGAAATGGGTTGCAGTGTCTGGCAAAACTTTTCAAGGAATCTGTGCGCCATATGTGCAAGTGTATTGGATGTTTGCTCTGGGTCTTCCTAGCTGGGAGCTGAGGTGATTAAAGAAACATGTTTGGTACCTAAAATCTGCCTGCAGGAGCTTTTGGCACTGAAAATCTTTAGCTCTCTTGCACTTTGCGTCTTCAGTGTGTGATAAATATTGTCACCCCAAGAGAGAGAGAATTTAGTACTGTGATGATGCTGTGGCAAGAGGGTGCTGTTTATAAAAATCTGGTTAGGTGAAGCACCTGGGCAAAGTGACTTTTTTTTCTTTAGGAATTTGACATTCTGACTATGTTTCTAGGGTAAAATCTGCACAGAAGTGTCTGAAGTCTTGTCATATACCTGGTGGGTAAAATTGCTGTTTTGGTCTTCCTTTGACAGGGCAGACTTATTAATGACAAGGTGAGGGCTTCGTAGTTTTTCATTTGACAGTTAGCTTTAAGGAAAAAGAGCTGTCTGGTAATAGTATCAGTTTGGCCTTGGTGCACTTTCCAGCTAGTCAGAAGTCTATCTTTTATCTCTAAAATTCATGCTGAAATGTAAATTGGTAGGCAGAAGATTAGATACAAATCCTTCACAGAATTTTTCCCTTAACATATAAAGGATTGAAAAACACATCTTGTACGGTGATGAGCAGAGAGAAATTTGAGGAGCTGTAGTTCCTGAAAGAGACAGTCACAAAAAATAAACATAATCCTCTTATGAAGAAGGGAGCAATCAATTTCAGGGTAGAAAAATGTAAAAATGAATTAAATCAACACTGTACAGCTGACCCAGTGATCTAATGGGAGTACTTCATATTGCCTTTTGGGAATGGTGGGTTTAATTGCCAGAAGATATTTAGTGACACTGCTTCCCTTTTTGATGTGTATTTGGAGACAATGGGCTTGCATTTCTCAAAAGCCACCATTGTTGCTTAACAAAGACCTGTATTGTCAGGTTGCAAAACTTAATCCAGTGTCATCAGCTGGAAAAATGACACTCATAAGAGGGAATTCAGAGGCATCATAAATTACAAGCTCTTTGGGATGAGGATTGTCCTTAACTGTGTTTTGCATTGACTCTTAACACAACAGGACTTTGACTTCTTGGCCTCTGGGGCTACTGTCTTATAATTATGTAATCATAATGGGCACAGGGTGGGAATGCAAGGGAAAGTGAGGAATGCTAGAAAGTTGATTGAGAAAAATAGCATTACCAGAAGGCAATAAGCAATTAATCAGACATGTCTGTCATTCACAGATACTTGATCTGTTTCTATCTGTCATATTATGTGTGTTAAGATCTTTGAAGGAGATCATTCTTTCATCTATTCTTGCATGCATTGGGAGTTATTGTTAATTATTATGAATTGCTGTTGTTAATTCTTTGTGTCTGGATCTCTGCAAAAAGGAAAGGAGTTCCTAATCAAGTACTAATCCCAGAACTGGAGCCATTACACAAGAGAGGGTTTGATAAGGATACACCAATCTCCAACAATAGTGTTCCTTCTAGCCTGAAGACCAAGTGGGACTAGTGTGTCTGCATAGCTCATCTGTGATATAGGCAAAGGGGATGGTCCTAGAAACTGGGAACAAGAAGAAACAAGTCTGTCTGTCTGTCGGATGACTGCACGGTCTAGTCTTCACTGCATTCCTGGTTTTATTCTATATTGAACCTTCTTTGAATTGACTGAGGCACAGCTAGTACCAATAACTTGTTTTGGCCATACGATAAGTGGCTGCTTTATCAGGGAGTAAAAAACCTTGAACCAGCCAAGCTAATGGATTATTTTGCAGTTAGTTATTTCTGCTGTGTATTTAAAACAGCTTATAAATTAAATAAGTTCTTCCTCGGCAAGCAGGTAAAGAGAGTTCCACAGAACTTATTGCCAGTAGTTTATTTTAAAAAATTCAGAGCCTTTAAGACAGACTTTTGCAATAATAGCCAAAGAACTTTGAACAACAATAAAGATCTCAACTAGACTGTGACTACTTAGTACAATTGCATTTCATTAATTCATGCTTTGGGAACCTCCCCATAGAAACTTACCGACTTGTGATTTGTTAAATGCAGGTCTTTGTGATGCTGGTGGGGCTTTTATGGGTGGATACTGCAGTCAGGATGCCATGCTGCCCGGTGTACACTTGAAGTAAAAAAAGGAAGTTTATTTTGGTTGCTGACCCTGCATTCTCACTCCTCCTGTTGGCACTACTGAGATGGACTTTGCATCCATGACTGCACTTAGAGAGAATCTGCACATTCAAGTAGTGGCTCTTCAAAGAGCTCTTTTGTGTTCCATAGGGCTTGTCGATGTAGTCATGTGAGAGACTAAAGATGATAGAGGTCTGCGCTCTGGTTTTGAGAGCAAGAGAGAGGTGCTCTTTGACTTCTGAGCTTTTCTGGTACGGCACTTGTCCACAAACCTCATTAAGGCTCCTCCCTTTCATTGCAGATTAAAAAAGATGTTTTGTGTATTTAGATTATTTTAGAGTAGTTAGTCTAGAAATTTTCTTCAGCAGCATATTGCATTTGTGTGGCACAATGAGCAGCAGGGGAATAATTAAACTATTTGCATGCATCAAAAAGATTGAATCATGGGACTAGTTATAAAGAAGATTTTGTGTTCACTAGTTTACCAAAATCTGACAGTATCCATTTTGAAAGACTAAATGTTTCATGGCATTGAGGAATATTCTGTAGATAATTTAGAAGGGTGTATGTGGTTAAATCTAAGTGATTAGATTAAAGAGGTATTTGAAAAAGGAAGAGGTACAGAACATATATGGGTAGCATCACAAAAGTGATAATTCGTCCTACTACAAAGGGTTAGCTGTTTTAGTCTAGTTCAGCAAAACAAACATGGAGACCTGTGGCACTTTTAAAAACCAACAAATTTATTTATCGCATGAGCTTTCGTGGGAGGAAAAATCCCACTTTGTCAGACACTTTGAAGAACCCACCTTCAAAGCATCTGACGAAGTGGGATTTTCTCCCACAAAAGCTCATGTGATAAATATTTGTTAGTCTTTAGAAGTGCCATAGGACTCCTTGTCTGTTAGTTCATCCTGGTAGAAACTGATAGTCATTCTTATGAGAAGACAGGTTTAAAGTGGCTGACATGTATGGCAATTTCCTGCAATATATTTGAGCAATTTCATTGAATTACATTTAAATAGCTTTGTATTATAAATTATGGGATTGTATGCAACTTCTGTATTGGAGAGCTTGACCAATGTAAGCCCTGGGGTGTTATAAGTTTTTTTTAAAGTACTACTTGAAACAATGCACCAGGAAGAATGAACTTTTGGGACAGAGGTACATTTCCCAGGGAAAGTGCTAGCGTGAGATGTATGCAAATATACCCCTTCAGTTATGCAAGGACTTGCTTTTTGAAGTTTCAAGGAGGGGGCCTTTGTCTACTACATGAGGACAGATTAAAGGCATATGCTTCATAACCTATTCATGGGGCTCTTGTGCTGTGTTAACAGTTGTTATGAACTTGTAAGCACAGGAAAAAACCCTTGGTGGGGTTGATCACCTGCCAGAACTCTTGTCAGAGCTCAGTGTGATCTCTGGAAAATTTATTAGCATCCATCCATGTATGGTCTGTCTTTGTTTTTAATATGTTTTCTTTATAATGCTTTCACATAAAGAATAAATGTGCTTGCTTAGAAAGGGCTGTGTGATATCTTAAAACCGGGGGGCAGTTATGCTGTTTATAGCCTCTGAGGGGAAAGCAAAACAGGTCTGCTTAAATAGACGGTCTTACTCACTGGGGAGGTAAGGGTAGGTGGGTAAATGTGCAGTCTTACTCACTGGGGAGGTAAGGGTAGGTGGGTAAATGTGCAGTAATGAAAAAGCCTGATCAGGAAGGAGAGACATAGGTCTGCACCCAAGAGATCCAGCAGCTAAAGAGCTGCGAGCCTAGGGTGTGTGCCATTGGTGGGCCATGAGCAAAAAAATACAGCCTGAACGGTGAAAATGGCTATTTTAAAATCATGTTAAATACATCCATGAAGAAGGCTTCAGGAGGAAAATGTCTAGGTGTCTCTAGCCATTGGACAAGAGGTTAATTACAGAAAGAGTCTCTAGAACACACAGGGTAATGCTGTTTATTTTAACCTTTATTGTTTCTTTAAAGTTCATTACACGGATTAGCAGAAACAAATCTGATCGGACGAGTCTTTTTCTTCACATTCGGTTTTAGATAGTGTTAGCTGACCTAATAGTTAAACTTCACTTTTCCATCCACTGTACATTTCAGTTTACTTTCTAAAATGTTATAGGTGTGGTGGGTAGGTGTCAATATAGGTGGATAAGAAAGCCCCACCCCCACAACAAACAAATCTGAATGAATTGTCATTTCCAGCTATAAAAAGTGTGTGACTGGCTTCACTTTAGTAAGTGCACTATTGGTTTGAGCAGGTGGGATAACTGCACCTCTGCTGGTTGTTTTACAGACTTGAATTGTAGAAACCAGCAAAAAAGCATTTGTAGGGGACCAAAAAGAGCAGCCACTTGACACAGGAACCATTGAGTCTTAACCTTACTGTTTACTGCTTTTGTAGCTTCGTGCAGCTGTAGTACTGTTTGCAATTGTATATTTGTAGTCGTTTGTGTATACTTAGACAATGTTAATAAACACAACTGACTGACCCAGTCATTTATGACTTTCCCTCCACTGAACTATAATTTCAAGAAGTTGTGTGACTAGAGTAATTGTCCTCAAATTGTGTGGCATGCCCCTCTAGGGCAGCACTGAAGAACGTTTGAGGGACATGGTGGGGAGGCTTCACTTCTGGTTCTGCTCCCAACCATGGCTCATAGAAGTGCACTGACCGATTCCGTTATGGGTAAGGGAGGTGTGTGACAAAAAGTTTGGTGGCCACTGGACTAGAACAATGTATATTTTTGGAAGTTGTTGGTTTTTCAGTGCCCACAACAAAAGGTATATTTGTATATGGTTAGTCATATGTTCATCAAAGCCTGAGATATACATGTACAGAAGTGTAGAAATAGATCTGGGCCCATGCTGCTTGGTAAAAGTTTCCAGAGAGTCAGAAAATTGATACGTGAAATATTTTTTTCTTAAAAATCCATCTACACACTTTTGCTCATTTGGGAAATATTCAGTTTGGTTTTTTGTTGACTCTAGAGGTGGAAAATAGGCGTGCCCTTTCGCTATTTATTAAATAAGGCTTCAGCATTTAACAAAAAATTTTTTTTTAACCTTGGTAATATCAGGCATGTCAAGTCTTGTCATCTCTTTTATAAAGGGCTCCTTGGTGGATCCAGTGAAGTGGTTTGTCAGCTTTCCCAGGTCTTAATTGACAGTGTGCAGAGTATTGACTTTGACAGAGCTCGTATTGTTATGCTTTTGAATTAAATAAGCATTCAGAGTTTTAGTCTGAATCAAAAAATCCAGACTCGGATTTCACTTGCTTGGTAATTTTACCATAGTCCTATTAATTCCTCAGACATCCATAGCCTTCCCAGAAAAAAACAAAATAGTTGTAACCATTTAAAATGTCTCAAACAAATCCTTCTAGTCATCTGTCTTTGGGAAGAAGCAAAAAAGGCAAAACTCATGGGCATTTCACAGTGTTTGTCTTTGCATTTTTTATATGAAGGGTTTGTTGAGCAAATATGCTAATTTGACTAAACTGTACTTAAACTATAAACATATTGGTTCTGCATGTGGACACCTTTGTCTAGGTAAAATAAATACAGAATTAACGAATATGTATTTAAAACACTCTTCAGCAGAATTCAGAGGTCAAATTAAAAGCATAAACAGAGAGACCTACAATGGCAGGTGCTTTCATCTGCCATATATGTGTATCAGGGCGTGACAGATTTGCTGCCTAGCTAGGAGCCA
Source organism: Pelusios castaneus (assembly GCA_007922175.1). Classification (NCBI taxonomy): domain Eukaryota; kingdom Metazoa; phylum Chordata; order Testudines; family Pelomedusidae; genus Pelusios; species Pelusios castaneus. The sequence continues at coordinate 2,786,285 of ML685913.1, read as the reverse complement.
GCCCCAAAACTAAGGCACTTAGCTGTGCCATGGAATGGAACACTCTCCTGCCGCTGACGGTTTCAGGGGCACTATGATACGAAAAGCCTAGGTCTCCGCTGCATAGAAAAAGCCACTGTCCAGGGCACATGGGGGTGGGGAGATGTGCATGGCAGCATCCCTAAACGTGTCGGTGCTGACTGCTTTTTTTTTTTTTTTATTTTTAAGGTGCTGGTGGGCATTCCACTTCTTGAAGTACCACAGCTCACCTGGGCACCACAGTGAAATTTCTGGGCACCATGGCGATGTGGCACCCAGGGTTTGTTGAGCCCTGGTACATCATAAGATGTTTTCAGCTGTATTCAAAGTGGGGAATAACCAAGACTGATGGGGATTGTCTAATACAGTGAGCCCCAAACTATGGGATGTGCCCCCTCGGGGGGAATGAAAGGACATCGGGGGGAGGCAGCCCCCATGAGGGTGGAGTGTCACCCACCTCTCCTCTCAAGTTACTGATTACCAAATTATATATTGATGCCTAGATTTAGGTACATGTAATCAATATCCTAATGGGTAATTTTTCACTAAGTCTGCAAATGAACATTATTAATAAATTTAGGAAATACCATTTAAATACAAGTAAGCTTCCAATAACTGTCAATTTGTATGGCAAATGGTTTAGTGACTAGTAATCCTTTTAGACTAATGGTCCCCAACCTTTTTCTCTCTCAGCCCCACCTCCCCCTTTACCAGTAATAAAATGTGTCCGTGGACCACAGACCATGAGCAAAGCTGGGGCCAAGAGGAAAACTTGGTGGTACTCCACCCTCATGGAGGCTGGCCCAGGCTAGGCCACATCATCAGATGTCCTTGCATGCCCCCCTGAGGGGGCACGCCCCATAGTTTGAGGAGCACTGTATTAGGCTCGGCGTGGCTCAGAGGTCTGTTTCAGCTTTCACCTCCATATCAAGGCCATGTCAGGGGGTGGAAGCTGAATTTCACAGAGGACAGGGACATCATGGGAAGTCAGTAGAAGTCAGTTTTCATGATATCCGTGACTTTGTTAGAACTATAGGTTGAGAACTGCTGTGTACTCTGAAGTGTTACAATGGCATTGATGTAGTGCTTAAAGTGTGGACAAACCCACGGCCTTACAACTTCCAAATGAAACTTTAAAAGTATCAAATGGCCCTAGAATGTTGTGGGAAACTGAAATGTCACTAAATGAAATAGCCTATTAGCCAATCTCTTTAATACTTGGAGGATAGAAATACCTTTTCAATTAGGCATTAGACAAAGTGTTGTGTGAGGAGGACGACAAATAAGCCTCCATTTTCCCATATAATTTAGAGTCACAAATGCGTATTGCTGCTATTACCGTATTTCTCCAACGATCAGCCGCCCCACATTATAGGCTGCCCCATTCTATAAGCCGCAGAAAATGCTCATTTATGTTTTAAAACTCTAAGATAAGCCGCCCCATGTTATTAGCTGCGGCATTACTGAATTTACCAATCTGAAGTAAAAGCATCTAATTTGGCACGCCCCTGGAGGCCTTTGCAACTCTATAGTGACATTATACTGTAGTTGAGCATGAACAATTAAATTGATAAAATTTTACACTTACCGATACCATGCCACAACACAAGTCCTACGCTGCAGAATTTAAAAAAAAAAAAAAAAAAAAAAAAAGCGAATGCGTTTTCATGTTTTTAGATAGGCCGCCCCATTTAAGCAAGCCGCACCCAATACGCAGGTTTGTAAAATTGATGTATAAGCCGCGGCCTATCGTTGGGGAAATACGGTACTGGTAGAGCGTGCAAAGGGCTTACACTCAACTCAGTGGTATTCCTGTTTATCAGTATACAACACAATAAATTGGACTGCCAAATTAGATCAATTCTGGGGCTTTAGGGAGTGTTCTAGGCATTATTGGCCTTATTGGTTTGGGGGAAAATTGGGAAGTGAAAGGAGAAAACTTGTCTCTTTTGAGGGCAAGTACAGTGTGTTTCCAGCATTTTAAGGGTTTTAGAATATAGCTGTATTTAATTGTAAATTCTTTGAAGCAGAGGTTGTATTTAATTCAGATGTGGACAAAATTGGCTCAGAGCTAGAAGCCAGCAATTTTACTTTTGGTTGTCAGAGGGCACTCCTCCAATACATTTCTGCAGTGGAGCTAGGCAACGGGCTACTAAAACTGGTCGCCAAGGGGACCAGAAACATAATTTGTCGAGCCTGAGTTAATTATTGGCATGTACAGTGCCTATCACAGTGGGGTTCCTATCTCTGAGTGGATTTGAGGGCTACTATAATAAAAATGAAATAATCTTGAGACTATATCTTCAGCCAGTATAAATTATCGTCGCTGTTTGGCTTCAGTGTGTAAAAGGCTGTAGTTTGGGGGGGGGGGGGTCTGATAATTGTTTTTGCTGTCTCTGTCTTTTTCTCATCCTTGAGCTCTGGCTGTTTCCTGATTTGAATTGTTTTCATCTTTCTGTTTAGGAACGGTGTCTGTGGCCTTGCAGATCTTTTTAGTAAAGATTTGAGTTGTGTGCAGCTGGGAGGGGTTCCTTTCTAACCTATCAGAAACTGTATTTAAATCCTGGAACATGAACTAAAGTCTATAAGAGAAGTTGTTGCTATGTCACAGGTTGGAGATTTTCTTTGTTCTCTCCCCATGAGTGCTCCCTTATTCTGCTGTCAGTAAAGGCTTGCTAATCACACTTAAGTGACTTGAATTTTATTTACAGAGACTTTTGTCAAGTGGAGCTATGACAGTTGACAGCAGCTGAAGATCTAGTCCAATATTTGCCCAAATGAACAAAAAGTAGCAAAACTTCTTTTGAAAAGAGAGCTCAATTCCTGCAGATACATCAAAGCCGGCAGACATTTGTGGAACACCGAGTAAAAGAAAATGAACAGTCTTGCATAGTATTACATTTGACAATATTTTTTCTATTTTTAAAGTTAAACACTTTTACATCTGTTAGTTATTAAAACAACAAGTATGTAACTGCACTTGCTTAGCACTGTTTACTGTTAACTTGTCTTTCCTCTGGACAACAAAAATACACTAAGCAATTTTACTTCTGTTCATTGACAGTTGCTACCTAATTTTACCTTTAGTTTCTCCTGTGCTGTCATTCTTCTGTGTTTGGGTTTTAAGCACTCTAGTTGATGACTGGTTTGTGTAAAACCTTGTCCTCTAAATTCTATATCTTGAACCAGATTTGTTTTGGTGGGGATGATGTTGGTCTATGTGAAATGCCCCCTTTTTAGAGGGAAACTAAAATACTTCTGTTCCAAAACCATGTAGTTAACTTCTGCTGTTTATTTCCAGCCCTGTTTCATTGGATTATCAGGAGACAGACGCTGTTACCAGCTTAGTCTCAACTATCTTCTCCTTGAAGGAGAAGCAGTTGTGCCTCCACAGACTGTCTGTATTCGTTGAATTAAGCACCGTAGTACTCTCAGATGGCTAGTAGCCAAATAGTTTTTCTTTAGGCTATCCAATACAGAGAGCAGATGTTTCTGATTTTTTTGCTTGCATTGAGACTTTTCAGAAACCATGTGACAGATCATGTGATCCCTTGAATCAAGGCTTCCACATTATTGGGAGCTCACTTTTTGTTAACTATCTGAATTATAAAGCCTACTTTTCCCCAGATTTTTAAATAAAAGCAAATGAAACATGAATGAGGTTTTGTAGATGACCCCAGCTTTTTGTTCCATGTTCCTACTTATTTCTTCTTCTCCAGCTATCATGATGGGGGAGCCACTTATTTGAGAGACCATCTCACTTGATAACATATTCACAATATTAACCAGCATTCACCATCCCTTCCAAAAAGCTATGCCAAACAGTTTTTCATTCTGAAAAGAGAATGAAGCCAGCTACTCCCAGGAAGATCACTCAGACTCTTTTAGATGGAGTGCACTTCGGTACCATTGAGAGGCAGCAGTATAAAACCATCAGACAAATCAGTAGTGGCAGATCCAGTGGGATTGACTCCTGAAGGATTGGTAGAAGATAGCCTAGTGAAGGGTCTTGCCTTTAAACCTCTCTCTGCCTGAGGTGATTTGCCAGAACATAGCAGCCTTCGGGGCTTGATGCAAGTTTCACTTAGTTTAGCAACTTTTGCTTTACTTTTTTATATGGTTGCTTGTCCTGTTTCCTTAAATTACCAACAATGGTAGCATTAATGTGTTAAATTTTGAATAAGTTGCCATGGTGATGTATACTCTAAAATATTAGTATCCTTGGCAGCAGTCCTGAAAGTTTTAAGCAAATGAGACTAGAGGCTTAAATGTAAAGATGCACATACTCTGGAGAGAGAACTGTTGTTAAATTAGACACTTCAATAAATGTTAATCAGCTAAAAAAGTTCACCTGCACGTCATTCTGGTAAAAGTGAAGAATCTGAAGTGTGATCTTGCAAGATAAGTGTGGCTTGTGAGAAGATGAAAGATTGGGGAAATGAAAGTCTGAGTTTTTGCTTTGGTTTCCTTACAAAAAACTGTTTTGAAGGCATTACGACAGTCAAGTATCTGATTTATGCATCCCATTTTTGCCTTTCCAAGATCATGGATTTCATCTTTCTTCATTAATTTAAAATATTTGCACTTTCAAGATGAATACTTAGGCAGTTTCTTGAGTCAGTCTTTGCACATATTATGAATATGAAAATAATGCTTTCCCCCACCTATTTTCTTCTGTAGATTGAGGGGGCTGCTATGATTTCATGCTATATCCCCAGTTTTGCTAAGTAATCATTGTGAATCTGCATTTTTCATTTGAATTTTAGCTTTTCTGCTGTGAAAGTGTTTCTGCAATCTTTTTTCCCCCTTCTGTTTTCTCACATGGCCTTCAATCACCAAGGTGATTGCAGCAATGGTTTGCCTGGGGGATTGTTCCTCTTGGCATGCTAGCCAGATTAAAGGATCTTTTCACCTTTCATTTAATTTGAAATCCCCTTTTCCTTCAACTTTTGACTGCTGTTGCCCGCATTTTGTTGGATTTGCAGTGATCAGTTGCTAAAGCACGGATGCGATTTTTGTAGTGTGTGGCTTCACGGATCCCTAACTGGCTAAAAGATTGAAAGGTTCATTTTAATTATTTAGTTGGCATCCAAATGTATGGTGGTCTTATGTGGTGTGCCGCAAAGACAAAGTACATAAATATTATCACTGGTGGGTGTCGCAGTTTAACTAGTCAGGATCACTTTCATGGAACCCCAAATAAAATTTAGAAACAGAACCTGTGACCATTGTTGAGTGTGATATTTAAGAGTGTAGTCTGTTTGCCTTCTCTGTTAGGGCTAATCTATTTTGGGAAGAAGTGGTCCCAAAATTAAAGTACTTTAAATGAGCACTGCACAGTTCTTTCCAGACAGGACTAAGCTGCCCTTAATGTATTGCACCTTTTGATCCTAGGATCGCAAAAGTGCTTCATAGGAAACTAAGGGAACATCTACACTTCAGCTGGGAATGTGCCTTGCAACCCAGGCAGGCCATCATCCATTAGACCTTCTTGCCCTAGTGTGCTGAAAATAAGCAGTGTGCCCAATACGGATTCAGGGTGTCAGCCACAGTATCCACACGGCTGATATTAGTGCACTAGCTCAAGCAGAGTTAGCACATGTCTGTCTACCTGGGCTTAGATGGCGCAGTCCCAGCTGCAGTTTAGACATCTCCTAAGCCTCTCTAAATCCCTGGGAGGTAAGTATTTATTCCATTTAACAGCTGGGGATACTGCTGCACAGAAGTGACTTGCGTAAGGTGTTGATGAGTCACTAGAAGATTCAGGAATAGAACACGGGAATCCTAACTCCCTATCCTCTGTTTGACTCACTAGATAACCTTTTTTGGGGATGTGCCCATGGCGTGTTGTGGGACTACGTACCTAACATGGGTCGTCTTCATCAGGAGGAATTGCTGATCATTCTCTTGTCTGCTCTCCGAATTGTGCAGCTGGCAGGTGTCAATAGCAGACCCTGGGGGGTTATCGTTCCCATTGCAGATACTTTCATAATAAAACCTCTTAATCTGGTGCCGTACAACTGCCAAATGTGCTTGGAGGCCGTGAACTTCTGCAAGGTCTCTTTCTCCTTCCCTTTCATTCAGACACTATCCCCTTTAATAGGGTAACCAATGTGACTCGGACAGGGATCTTAGCTATAGAGATGTAATGGAAAGCTAAATAGACAAGTGGTTTTCTTTCATATTCCTCATTCAGAGACAGTGTTATTCCCCAGGGATTAACAAAAAGTTAATGCCCGCTGATCCCTTAAGGCTTTCTATTTATAGAGTCTTTTTTTCCCTGTTTTCTTAATAGATATTTGGAATGGGTGGTTCTGCTCCCACACAACTTGAATTCAGATTTGCCATATTAGTTCTGATTCCTAGTCCCCTAAAACACTTTTTTTTCCTTCAAAGGAACCTTATTGAACTCATTTTAATCTGATGGGGTGCCAACTAGAGATTTACAGTAAGAGCTGTAAAACTTCACATAAGGAGAAGTATTTTAAAACTACATTAAAGATTAATAAGTGAAATGGACGGCAGTTACAGAATGGTTCATCCTTTCCTAACCTGGTGCTGTTCAGTGCCACGAGCCCACAAGCTGTATGCTCGAGGCTTGTCTAAACTCATGGGCTGTACTGCTATAGCGTGGTACAGTCCTCCTAGTGTGGACAGTATGGGAATTGTCTCCATCCCTTGTGGATGTGTGCAATGAATAACATAGGTTGTAGACCGGATGAAATGCCCATATACCACATATGCTCGCCTATAAGCCGATCCACATATAAGCCGACCCTTCTTTTAAAGCCCAAAATCCAGGAAAAATGCACCACCCTTGCATATGCCGAGGGTCAGACTTTGATTACAGAAGGCTCCTCTGGGGCCAATCCCCTTGTTCCGCCCGAGTCTTCTGCGGCAGGAACTCGCGGGCCGGATCGCGTTCCGTCCTGTCCTGCTGCGGCCAGGCTTGGAGTTTCAAATCTCCCACCCTGAGCACGCTCTGTCTCAGACAGTGTGCTCAGGGCGGGAGCGGCCAGC
>ML685913.1:2766583-2779147 GCA_007922175.1 Pelusios castaneus | reverse complement strand
GGGGGTATGTGTGACAATGATACTTCCCTATAAATGCTCCTGGTGATCCGCGTATAAACTGAGACTAGCCTTTTAAGCTCATTTTGCAGCCCAAAAATCTTGCTTTATATGTGAGCATATATGGTAAATTCCATTCAACACCACCCTAATTCTTAAAGAACAAGGGTTTGGCTATGCAGCAAACACACACACATCCGGTCTGTGCCAGCTGGCTCAGGCGAAGGGGCAGTTTTATTGCTGTGTAGGCTTCTGAGCTCAGGCTGGAGCCCAGGTTTTCGGACCATGAGAGGGTCCCAGAGCTCAGGACCCAGTCCCTTGGCTTGAGCCCCACATGCCCAAATGTGCTGGTCCGGGCCAGCTGTGGGATTTTCTTTGCTGTTAAAGATATACCCTGTGAGGTTTAGTGAACATCTTTGTCCCTAGTTGGCAAATCTCATGTGTACCTGAGAGCCCTTTTTGCTTTATGGATATTACATAATGGTTTTTTAAAAAGTATCAGCAAATGGACAAAGTTAGATGCATTAGTCGGTTTCTAGTTTGTGATGTGGCTGCAAGAAAACAGGATTTACCTACTATTCTGAGTCACACAAGATGAACTGGGGTTTCTTTTCAAATTCTCCTTGTAGCAATCATCTTGTAACTAGACTTTATCTGACATAGAATCATAGAATAATAGGGTTGGAAGGGACCTCACGAGGTCATCTAGTCCAACCCCCTGCTAAAAAGCAGGACCACTCCCCCTAAATTATCCCAGCCAGGGTTTTGTCTAACCGAGCCTTAAAAATCTCCAAAGATGAAGATTCTACCACCTCCCAGACATGACTTCTGCTTGGCTCGTAACAGAAGAATAAGATCATAAATGAGCAATAAAATATTTAATGGGCCATTAGTAGACACTTCTAGCACTTTGTGAAACTTCAGGGTAGTGGCAAATTACTTGAGCTGCCAGAGGTTATTAATGGTAATTAATTATACTCCTTGGCTTGTTGTCTTTGTTTCACTTCACCCTCTTGTTGTTAGATGTGGATTGTGAAAGAGAGAGACTCATGCACAGCTTCATAAGGATGAAATCTGTAACCACAGAGCAGAGATTTAACTTGGAAAACGAAGGCTAACTTTGGCAGTCCAACAGTAAACTCTTAAATCAAAAGTCAAGATTCCACAGGTGGTTTTGATATTTTCCCCCCTGACCTAAAAACCCTCCACTTGATTTCATTGATTTTTAAAAAAACCCATTGTATAAACCAGTGGGGGGATGAGAGCTTGCAAAGGTTTTCTGAAGCAAAATACTTTGCAGTGAGCTCTTCAGGTCAGGGGCTGTACTTTTATTGTGAATTTGTAAAAGGCCTAGAATAGTAGAAAGACAACAGAGTCCTGTGGCACTTTTAAAGACTAACAGATTTATTTATCGCATGAGCTTTCGTGGGAGAAAATCCCACTTCGTCAGACAACACGGCTACCCCTTTGGAATTAGAATAGTAGAGTATTACTCTGATTGCGGCCCCTATGTGCTACTACAATCCAAATAGTTCATTTGTAAGCGTATTTTTAGCCCTCCAATGTGAAAAGGCACACATTGGCCACTGAAAAGGTTTGAATTCTGCAAGTAAAACACAAGCACAGTGATGGCTCCCAGTGTACTAAATAGCAAGTATCTGCACTTAGATTCTGCCTTTTTTACCTGCAATTAGATTCTGCTTGACTTTATACGATTTTTTTCCCAGCATATAATCTGTTAAAGGGTCAACCAAGCCAATCCAAATGTACAAAAACGCTCCTGATTGCTGATCTGGGACGATGGGAGTGCAAGGATTTTTGCAAATTGCTAATGTTCTTAGCGGGGTTCTCTGGTCTTTGACAATCTTCTGTAGTTTTCTATTACTTTGGTGCACTCAACTATGGCACAGTCGCATTCACAAACATTAATTAGATGTAGAAATTAGTGTGTTCAATTTTTAATGCTAAAAGCGAGGGAGGGAACTTGAGACGCTGGATTTTGTTCTTGTTGGCCATGTTTTGGATTTTATGTTTCTGGGCTCAACATATGTTCTCTTCTGTTTAGAAAAGACTTGCTTACCAAAGACACTTTTTCAATTCTGATTTTCTCTGCCGATAGCATGGGGGTTATTGACCGTCTCATGGGTGCTGTCAGGCTTACTGTACTGTCCATAAAGAGCTTTGAGATACAGATAGGTGCTGTGATGGTCGCTGTTTCCTTGTCCTGAGGACCTGCATTATTTGCCCAGGATTGAAAGTTAGTACTGATGTTACTTGCCAAGATCCAGAAACAAGATACTCATGTGAAGGATTCTATGACAGATGTTTCAGCACACTTACATGACCATAAAATATTTAATGCAAAGTACAACGTATTGCTAGGAGTTCAGCTGAACATCATATAAGAATATCTATCCGTCTCCTGTCAAATTTGCGTATTTTATAAATATCAAAAGTTTTAGATTAAATTCTTAAATTACAGTTTCTCTCCAATCTGTGTGAATGGGATAGAATTGGCTTTTCTGTGTAGTCTTTGAAATAGCAACATTATGAAAGCTTTTGTACAAAGCAATGATTGATACTCAAGAGTTCAGTGTATGAAGGCAAATCAGTAGCCTATGATATTAAACAATGAGTGAGGTACTGAGGTCATAGTGTTTTTAAATTCTACCTGGATACCCCTGGAGACAAGGGAAACCTCTGAAGGTTTCAGTAATATTACACCAAAAATTCAATTTTCCTATTAAGAATTGTTCATTCTTCCAAATTCAGAATAACAATTCTGAAGACCCAATGGTTAAGCAACACAAATTCAATTTTCCTATTATAAATTGTTCCAAATGTGGAGACTAAATTCATTCATAAATGCAAGACAGAGGAATTTGCCCTGTTTTAAAGCACAAATCTAATCTCATCTGTAACCTTAACTATTGGCAAGTTCCAGAGAGTCTGGAATTAGTCTTGTCCAGGAAAACAAACAAGGAGTCCTGTGACACTTTCAAAGGCTAACAAATTTATTTATCACATGGGATTTTTCCTCCCATGAAACCTCATTTCATCAGATGCTTGAAGAAGTGGGATTTCTCCCACAAAAGCTCATGCGATAAATGAATTTGTTAGTCTTTAAAAGTGCCATAGGACTCCTTGTTTGTTTTCCTGGACAAGACTAATACAGCAACCTCTCTGGTATAGGGCAATTTTCCTGTAATTGTTGGTCTTCGGCCCCCCTCCGCCCCCAGCTTGTGTATGCTGCAGATAGTATTCATTTTTCATTCCCCTCCAAACTTTTCATTCCACCATACAGTGGTTGCAAAATGGTGAGAGCTAACTAGAGTCAGAAGAGATTGACTTCCATTTTTCTTTTTGTAATTTAAAAAATTTGAAGTACTCTTGCTTATTTTGTGAAGATGGTAAGTCAGCCAAAACTGTTCAGATAGACGTTTTCTTAGTAAATTTGTACCCTGACAAAGGTTGCCAGTGTAAATGTTGCTATACAGTTAACTAAAGATGTGTGAACTGTCACCACATAGGTGCTGCTTGGAATATGAAGCCCCTACATTAATACGCAGTTGTTACTTGCCCTAATTTTGGTCACTCCATGGTTTGTATATGCACTATAAATGAGTCTCTTTTTTTGGCTGGACCTGCCATTTCATTAAAGATAAAACAGCCTCCCTATGTCACAATCTGGTAGTTAAATTATATGACTTGATGCACGAGTATCACGGCAACATTCTAAAAAAGGACAGAGAGCAGTCAGGATAATGCAGTAATTCCAATATGAAGAGGAGAATATTAAGTTATTAAGGCAGTAGTTAAATATTGCTGTCTTGCTGGGTAGAAATCAGATCAAGCGAAATTACCAGATTTTCCTCCTAAAATTCTTGTACCCTGGCCCTTTGGTAGGCATAATGGGAATGTAGGCAGCATGTTTGTGGGGCTGAATATATAAATAGGCAAAGAAGGTGGGGTTATTTTTCCCTAGGGAGTGATGACTTATTCAGCCGCTTTGAGAAACCATTGGGTGGGCCGGGGGACTGAGCATCAATGCTTGAAGTTGCTCAATAGTCACCCCTTCTGCTGTGCAAGCGGCGGCATTGAAGAGCTCCAAAGGCAGTCCTATCTAGTTGGAACAATTGTGGCCGTATCATGGGTAGTCAAGAGTGTGCGTTGAAAAGGGGATCTCCAAAGCATAGGGGTTTCTATTAAGGAAATGTAACAAAGAGTAACCTACAATTATTTTTATCAGTGAACCCAATACTGTGCTTTCTATAGTGCCTGGCATCTTAAGTTAACATACTAGCAATAAAGGCCTAACTCCCCAGGGAGGATGATCTACAGATGGTGAAAGTAGAATCCTGGCTCCAGCTGTTAGGTGTATGACCTCCTAAGGCTACTTTCCTGCTGAGTTATTTTTGAAGAGTGGCTGTGGGCTGAATTGATTTACTCACAGGGAATTAAGACATCTGAAGAAACATTTCAACATACTTTTGGCTGCAATATTTAGCATGATGTTTCTGATTAGCAAGTAGTTTTTTCAAACTTGAATGCTGATCAAAACAGTGGGTTATGAACATTTGTCACACATTGGAAATGAGCAAACCAAATAAGGTTAGGCCCTGCTAAATTACATGCAATCTGCAGGGTGAAGAGTGGCTCATTGTAACTGAATCTGAAAGTAATAACTCTCTCTTCCCTCAGGCCAAGTACATCTCCCAGTGCATTGATGAGATCAAACAGGAGCTCAAGCAGGATAACATTGCAGTGAAAGCAAACGCGGTCTGCAAACTTACATATGTAAGTGCCTTGCTAAGGCGTAATGCAACAACACCTTTTGTTTTGTTCTTGCTATCTTCCACTAATTGTTTGAACTCTGCCTTGAGTTACTTTTACTTAAGCATGGTATTTTCTGAAAGTGAGTAAAAAGGACACCAACTAAAAATAAAACGCCCCTGTTGGGAGAATATTTACTGACTGATGTTTCCAATTATATCTAAGAATACTGTAACTGAAATATTAGACACATTTTCCTTGCGTGTTTTAACAGCCCTTTGAACATATTCCAAAGGGATAGCTGTGTTAGTCTAGCTTAGCAAAACGAATGAGTCCTGTGTGGTGAAGTGGGATTTTCTCCCATGAAAGCTTCTGTGAAAAATAAACTTTAGTCTTTTAAAAGTGCCACTAGACTCCTTGTTTGTTTCCTTCAGCCAAAGTAGATTTTGCCTTTTTTTCTTTGCAGTCAGTCAACTTCTCTTTTTGTATGGGCCCTTCACACAGCAATAGGGAGGAGAAAAAATTTAAAAAGAGATGAGCTAGCAAGTTTAGTACCTGAAATTACTCTAGTTCTTTTCAGAATCCTGCTTAATTAAAACTGAGTTTTGCTTTGAAACTCTTATATTCTAGGAGTACGAGAAAATGAAATGAAATAGCCAGGTGGCATCTCAACTATCCAGAAAGTATATTCTGTAGTAGTATTACTGTGTATCTTCAACGTCTATCGGTTCATTTAAAAATATTTTCTGGTTGTTTTAGGTCTTGCATTTTGAAAGTGTGATAATTTTGCCTCCTTTTCCAACAGTTACAGATGCTGGGCTATGACATCAGTTGGGCTGCATTCAATATTATTGAAGTAATGAGTGCATCCAAGTTTACATTCAAAGTAAGTTATCTGTATAATTGAGTATTCTAGCCAACGCATCCATTATCAACTAGAGCAGGGGTCGGGAACCTTTTTGTCTGAGAGAGCCATAAACGCCACATATTTTAAAATGTAATTCCGTGAGAGCCATACAATATGTTTAAAACTAAATACAAGTAAATGTGTGCATTTTATGTAAGACCAACACTTTTAAAGTACAATAAGTCTCTGAATTCTTTTTAATAACGTTGTTATGCTGTTGCTAACCAATGATGAATAAAGTACTTCTTACCATTAATGCGACTTCTGGTGCTGCATGGTTTTGCTGATGGCTTTGTAGTCTGGTTGATAGGTGGTGAGGTTAAACTTCATGCAGGCGTTGAGACTTGAGAAAGAGAGGAAGAAAGAAAAAAGGCAGGCAAAGGAGAGAGAGAAGGAAAAAAAAGGAAGGGAGCAAAAGAAGGAAGAAAAGAAGAAAGGGGAAGGAAAGAAGAGAAGGAAGAGAAAGGAAGAAAGCAAAGAAAGAAAGAAAGCCAGCCAAGGCCGCCGGACCCTACCGCGGCCCTGGGTAGCCGCAAGTGGGGGGGGAGCTCACCCCAGCCCCGGAGGCCGATCCCAGTCCCGTGCTGGGAAGCCGGGGCCGTGGATTAGCCCGGCCTCGGCGGCCCCGCCAGCCCGGGCTCCGGCTCCGCCAGCCCCGGCTCCGCCAGCCCCACCGGCCCCGGCTCTGGCCCCGCCGGACCCGGCCCCGCCGGCCCCGGCTCCGGCCCCAGCCCCGGCCCCCTTACCTGGCCGGAGGCTGGGAGTTGCAGGGACGGCCGGCAGAGCTGCTTCTCTGCCAGGCCGCTCCCGCCCTGAGCACGCTCTCTCTGAGCATGCTCAGGGCGGGAGATTTGAATCTCCCCAGCCCAGCCGCAGCAGGAGTCTGCAGCTGGGAGGGAGCACAGACGGGGACCCGAACGGGGGCGGGGCGGGTGGGCTTCGGGCGGGGAAGTTGAGGCGGCCGGCGGGTGGGAGACCGGGAGCCTGCCCCGGCCGCGGCCACCCCGCTGCCCCTGTAGATTTGGCAGCGAGCCAGATGCAGCCATGAAAAGAGCCACATCTGGCTCGTGAGCCATAGGTTCCCGACCCCTGAACTAGAGCCTCTAATATAGATTGAAGTCAGCTTGTCTGCTTCTGCCAGTCAGAGAGGACATAAAACACCAGCATTACTCTCTTCCACCAGCTATGCAGGGTGTAGTCTTGTTTGTGACAGTCCTGATCTCTAGTCTTCTGTTTTAGGTTGCTCAAGTCTCCTCATCAGTTGATGTATTTTCTTATTCCTTATGTTTTTGGAATGCTTTTTCATGAGTTAGTGTGTGATGCTGGGAAAAACTAGAGTCTAGCGCAAAAGGGCTGGACAAAGTTTCAAGAGGAGACTGTCGACAGTCACTAGTTGCTGATAGAGGTTCGTGCTCAAGCGCCGAAAACATAGGCCCTTCCCCAAAAGAGCACTATCAATCCAGCCAAAGTGAGGCAGTGGGTCTGAACCAAATTGTCATATAACTGCTGCTAGACCAGGCCACAAGGTGTCTTCCTTTTTGAAGTGAATTTGGTGCTGGTGACTGGGGCTGAATTGACAACCCTAGAGAGTCAGTGCCTGATTTAGGCACAAGCCAAGGAAGCCATGGCTTAGGGCCTCACATTATGAGGGGCCTCTAAATATGCTGGAGATAATTAAGAAGATTTATCATAATTGAAATTGATAATGCAAATAAGGTTTTTTTGCAAGATGTATGTTTCATTTAGTTATTTTTTGTTGCCTCTTTGCCTATGTATATATGCAAACGAAGTGGTCTATCTTTTATTTTTTCATTTCCCTTTGTTATGTAATACACTTTTTTCTCTTTATTTTTTATGGTATGGGGCCCTGAATCTTGACATAGGTTAGGACCCTGCAGAGAGTCTTTGCTTCACCTTACATGGGCCACAGAAGTGCAGCATTTCCCAGTTCCCGTCCTGATGAGTCTGCCCTGTTCTTAGAGGCTATCAATAGTGGGGAGAGTGGAGTTCATTCTCCATGGCTCTTCGCAGCCTTGGACTCTGTAATGAGATGGACAAAGGAGACAATGCCCGTTGGAGTGGTGGTTTTAAAATCCTTGTGAGGTAGTTCAGTTAGACTTTTTTTTTTTACAAATGTGGGAGGTCAGAAGTGAAGTGCATGCAAGCAGCTGGTGCAAGGATTGAGCATACAGAACCGATGGTGCACTGTTGCCTGCTCTAACCACTAGACCATAGTCTCCCTGTATCATTATGCAATATTCCAATACTGCTGAAGAAGCGCCCAGTTAGTCATATGCTGTTTCTGTGGAAAGTCAACACTTGTGAATGACTCATTTCCTTCTCTTTCTCCTAACTGTGCAGAGAGTTGGTTACCTAGCTGCCTCTCAGTGCTTTCATGAAGGGACTGATGTCATTATGCTGACTACCAATCAGATTAGAAAGGTAAGGCGCTAGCTTCAACGGGAAGGAATTCAGACTGTTGTAAGGTGTTTGTTCCATCTGCCCACTCGAGGTCTCAAAGCTGTGTAAACTCTCTGCTTTTTATAGAGTGTAGGTATGGGAGCAGAGCTGTTACCGTTTGGCTCACATTCCAGCCTGGTACCTAAGTGTATCGGGGATTGACCAGAAAATTGACTGCCAAAGTCAATTGTTTCCCCATTGTGCTTAGCCCACCTGGCAGGAGTAGTTCAGAGTGCCGAGTGAACATGAAGACCCTGACCTTATTTGACACTCCCAACGCAAAGAGGTTGATGGGTGGGGAGAGCCCTTCAGTGTCTGAAGGGAACTGGATGAGCACCTGTTTACAGATGATCTTGGTTTCTGGATCCGTGAAAGACTGCTTAATTCAGCACCGAGAGACCCTTGATCTTCCCCTGAATAATTATACAGAAAACAGGTGTAGAGCAGCTGTTTACATTAAGGTTGCTTGTTCTTGTACTAATCCTACTCAAATGTATTTATCTTTTGGTTTAATATGGCATTTGTTTTGCCACTTATATTCCTTTAATAGTTAATGAATCTGCATTTTTCCCTCTCTAGCTATTGAAAATAGATTAGTAATCTTAAAACTAACATTAATTTAGTTGGTCTTTAAAATAAACACTCTTTTAATCTAGAATTCCTCCATCAGATACTAGTCTGTGCTTAGCTTTGTTATAAATGGCTGAACATGGTTTTCGCTTGCTTCAGAGAACATCAGCAGAATGGGACTGTGTTCAATCTCTGTGCTCAGGCCTGACAGAAGAGCCCTTTATTTTAATAACTGTATGTTTAGCTTTTTGTTATGTAGAATCCACTGTACTGGTATTCTCTAAATCACATTATTTCAAGGCAGTTCCATTCTTTTTATGGATGTTTTAGTACTAAAAGCCTCTTTGTTTAGGTTCTTCCATGCTCCATTGACCTAGCAACTACATATTTTGTAGAGGGGACAGTCACCGCCCCCCAAAGCATTAAAACTAAAAGAGAATGTCGAGCTTTCACTTTCATTCATTCCAAAGTCTGATTTCATATTATTGCCAGCCTAATCTTTTTCCTCCACCTACTGTGAGGTACTAAAAATGAAGTGTAATTGCACACAACCCCAAAGTCTGAACTACATGTCTGGAACTCCCCAGCGCCAGCCTATCATTTGAATGGGAATCTTAAGCATTAAGCTTGTGAGTTCATATGGAAAACTTCATATGTTTTTATTCATGGTTTTTAAAATCCTTGTCAGAACAAGTTTGAATACAAGCATAATAAAATCTTGAACAGTCCTCTCAAACTGGAAATATTGAAAAGAATGTAAAATATTTAATTAAAAAATAGAGAAAATCAACAGAAAAATGTGTTCTGCAGGTTAGCTGGTAATCCTGTCTTTTCTGGAAAGATAAACTGCAGTTAATGAGGACTTGGAAGAGAACACTTAGTATACTAGTCATGTAGGAAGGTTAAATGGGGACACTACATTAAACAATGGGCTTGAAGTCTTGGCCCCATGGCAATCAGTAAGAAAACCCACAGATTTCTATTAGGTTAGTATTTCAATCAAGATTTTTAAAGATCTTAAACAGTAGCAAAAATCATACATAGCTTCTGAAATACCGTGTATGTTGTGCCACCACATGCTATTCTGCTCCAAATACTCTCTACTTTTGTTATGTAGCTGATTCTAAACTAGGAGTTAACCATATCTGAGGGGAAGAATGCTAATCATATGATAGTCATCTCAAAAAATGAGTTACAGTAGATCCTCCTAAATCAGAATGTCAGAGCGAATATTCTATAGAAAAAGAAGCTCAGCTCTGCCTCTGTTTTAAGCAGGGCAGTTTTATTCATTTATGTTTTGAAATGTTTGTCTCTTACCCTGAGTTTTCTTGGAATAAATTAGACGTTTTTAACCCTGTCTTTACTCCTTTAGGATCTGAGTAGCCCTAACCAGTATGATACTGGAGTTGCACTGACTGGTTTGTCCTGTTTTGTTACTCCAGATCTTGCCAGAGACTTGGCAAATGACATCATGACACTGGTGAGTTGATAAAAAGTGAGCAAATCTTTTTTTCTATCTATGTATGGAATATACTTAAACTATTAGATCCAAACTACTCCTTGTAAAACTTGAGTGCTATGCCTGAAAACTGGTAATTGATTATTAGCCATTTCTGTGTTTTAGGAACTTGTATAATCTCTTTAGTAGTTCATGTCTCAAAGTTAAACCAACTCTGAACTCAGAGTTCATTTTAGCATCTTGCCCAAGTGGGACCACGAACTACCAAGAACAAGTAGGTGACGTACTTTTGAACTGAGAATCATGCACTGATTTTATTGCTGTGTTGGGTCAGGTAGCATAGTTCTCCTTGACACTTCTACAACTTCACAGTGATCAGCGTGGCTTTGAAGAGCAGCTTTGAGTACTATCGTAGTTCAGCCAGAGATCAGCAGCCTGGATGAGGTTCTGTAGCCTGCAACGTGCAGGAGGTCCAACTAGATGGTCCCTTAGGACTTTAAAGTCTGAGCTGTAGCAGATATTTCTGGAATAAAATCTGTTTTGTCCTCTTCCCACTTCCATGATGTGTACTTTTTTCACATGTTGTCACCACTGTGTGCTTCAGATGGGTCAACAGCATAGGGTGCAGTCTGGTGACCATGCTCTTTCAGATAGGGTCTGGTAATGCAGATAAGCGTTCATCTGTCTGGTCTGATTGTCGTACAGAAGATGAAGAGCAGCAGTTCGGTTAAACAAGATTTCTTTCCCCTATCTTCTGTTGTGTTAGCTTGATTTCCTCTTATGTATCTATGTTGGCTGTACTTAAAACCAGATATACTTCTGCCTTGAAGATTGCTGTTTAATGCAAGTTGTTAAGTTGAACGATAGGAGTAATTTAGTGCAGGGACATTAAGAATGAGGTGACTGGCAGCCTGTCTCTACCATAGGGAACAGATACTCCACAATGCATTTAGAGTGTTGGACTCTTGTGGTTGATCCTCGAATCCTGATCTCTTCTAAATAATGCATACTTAGTCAGGCCACTGGGATTGCTTTGAATATTTTTGACTTGCATGACTGACAATGTGTTTTTACTTTTTTCTTAAAATGACGAGTGCACTAAAAGAGCAGCTGCATGGAAAGACTGCCCTACAGAACCAATTTTTGTAGGTACTGATGTGAAGGCATAGATAGATTAACAATGGTATCTTGACAGAAATCTCTTGGGAATATGAGCATGTAAAGAGTCTGACCCAAGTTGTTTCACTAACAGATGTCTCATACAAAGCCTTATATCAGGAAGAAGGCAGTGTTAATCATGTACAAAGTGTTTTTGAAGTACCCCGAGTCCCTCCGACCTGCGTTCCCTCGCCTTAAAGAGAAACTGGAAGATCCAGATCCTGGTTAGTGAATTTCAGTAAACTACTTTTATTGCAGGACGGGCCCGCTCAAAAGACCTGAATTTTTAGCGGTGGTTGAACCATGGGAGTCGAAGGTAACTGCAGAATTAGTTACACATTATAAATGATTGCTGTACGTGCCATATATGCTTGCATATAAGCAGAGAATTTTATATTCCAGAATCTAGCGGAAAAGCTAGGTTCAGCTTATCCATGGATCACAGGCACCCCGTGGCCTTTCCCAGCTCCTCTGTGGCCTTTCCCTGCTCCTATCGGGGCCTCCCCCTTCCCCATGGCCTATCCCTGCTCTCCTGTGACCTTTCCCTGCTCCTTGGCCCCCCTGCAGCTCCTTCCCCACTCTCTGGCCCCCCCTTACCTTGCTGGAGGTGCAGCGGTGGCCGGACCGGGAGCCGCTCCATGGCCAGCCAGTCACTCCCGCCCTGAGCATGCTCTGTCTGAGACAGAGCGTGTGCAGGGTGGGAGATTTGAAACTCCGCAGCATGGCCGCAGTAGGACAGGGTGGAACAAGTGTTCCACCCGAGTCTTCTGTGGCAGGAGTTCGCGGGCCGGATCGGGCCTGCCGCGGGGCCAGCTTTGGTCTGAGGGCTGGATCCGGCCTGCCCCGGGGCTGCATCCAGCCCTCAGGCCAGATCTGACCCTCAGGGCAGCCCAGTCCAGCCCGATCCAGCCTCCTGACAAGCCCAGTCTGGCCCATGGGCTCCTGCCGCAGAAGACTCGGGCAGAACACTTGTTCCGCCCTGTCCTGCTGCGGCCAGGCTGGGGACTTTCAAATCTTCCGCCCTGCACACGCTCTGTCTCAGAGAGAGCATGCTCAGGGCGGGAGCGGCCGGATGGCCACAGAGCGGCTCCTGGTCTGGCCACAGCTGCACCTCCGGACCTCCAGCAAGGTATAGTGTGCCAGAAAAATGGGGAAGGAGCCGCGGGGGAGACAGCCAAGGAGCAGGGAAAGGCCGAGGGGGGGGGGGGGGGGGGGAGAAAAGGGGGGAAAACGCGCGGGG
>ML685913.1:2732648-2766483 GCA_007922175.1 Pelusios castaneus | reverse complement strand
GGGGGGGGGGGTGAGGCAGAAGAGCAGGGAAAAGCCGCGAGGGTTGGGAGGGCAGAGGAGCGGGGAAAAGCGTGGGGGGCTAAGGAGCAGGAAAAAGGGGGGAGGAGGTGAAAAGAGCAGGGAAAAGGGGATTAGTCCTGAAGGGGCCTTCTGAAATCAAATTTTGACCCTTGGCTCATACACGGACAGTGCATTTTTTCTGGATTTTTGGGTTTAAAAACAAGCGTCGGCTTATATGTGGATGGGCTAATAGGCGAGCATACTTGCAGGCACCTGTACACTTAAAATGATGTGATCAGATTAAAAACACACTGGTTTTGGGGGGGTTTATTAAAGCCATTACCTTGTTACTAGCCTTAAACAATGGATTAAATCTTAATTCCATAAAACTGTTCTTACGTTTTTTAGTTCACTTAGCTTGGATATTGAAAATACAGTAGTCAACTTCAGGTTTTTGCTTTTCATGCCCCAAACACAAAGGGCAGATTGGGTTGTAGTATCTGGATATAAAGAAAACATTTTTAAAAATATCGCACGTAATCTAGCAGGAATCTCTTCCACATGTTTTAAAAAACAGAATTTGGGGTCTTGTAATGTTTGAATGTTAAAGCTTACGAGACAAAAGATAAAATACTGTGACCAAGTACTTGGAATGTCTCATAGCTAGTGTAGCTAGGAAGCTGCAGCGTAGAAATGTTTAGTAACTCTTACAGTTGCTGGACACAAATATTCACATTTCTCTAGCCAAACACTCTACCCAAAATTTGCTTCGGGTGCTTGTTTTTCCCGTTGGGATTGAAATGCTATGTATTCATTCTGAGAGTTCGACCTGGGACTTAAGCCTGTGACTTTCAACTTATTTTGTGTCGTAGAGGGAAAATGTAAATAAATTCACTGGACTGATTTAGTGAGGGTAAGGTGAGATCTGCCTTTCAGCTCTAGATGCATGAAAGAATCAATTTAATGTTAAACCTGCAAAGAGGAAGAAAATTGAGTTTGTGCCCTTTTTGATAGTTCTATGATGGATAAACCATTGATGGTTCTTCAAAATGTTGCCTGCCAGTGTTTTCCATTAGGAAACCGGGTTCTGTCTAGACTATGAAGGCTATGATCAAGAAACAAGCAAAATGGGAGTTGGAACAAACAAAAAATGTAAAGTTACTGTATACAATTCTGTCACATATAACACTTATTTGACTTAAATGCCTAGTGCACGCTTTGAAGTAAGGAAGCTTTTTGTCATATCTTTGAGGTGCGAGGATTAATGGTGTTACATGCTCTGTACCTCCTTACCCCCTTGAACAAAATCTCCAACAGAAACAAGAAGGACCAGAGCTAACATTTCTGGTACTTCTAAGGTAGAAAACCTATACAGAGGGGGAAGAAAAACTTCCGGGCCCTTTTATGTCATAAATCAGCCAAAAAGGACACAAGCCTAGTTTCTTAAAAATCATTTACAGGTCCCATGCAAAATGCCAGAATATAACTTCTTTCATGGAGTAGCTCTTTGGAAATGAGGATAAGCAATAATTCCAGCCCTATACGAATCTCATCTTTTGGCAGCTCTTGTTCTGTTTGTTTTGAGTATGAACTTCAAGCTACAATTGAATTGTTTATTACATCCCTTTTTTCCCCCACTTCTGTTCTCAGGTGTTCAGTCTGCTGCAGTAAATGTTATTTGTGAGCTGGCCAGACGCAATCCCAAGAACTACCTTTCTCTTGCTCCACTCTTTTTTAAGTTGATGACATCGTCAACCAATAATTGGGTCCTCATTAAAATTATAAAATTGGCAAGTATTCTAGCTGTTCTGTGTAGCTCATTAACAGTATGTTGGGTGTGAAAATAAAGCTATCGCTTAGAGGCATAATTACTAGTAAATTCAAATGACAGGGAAGAGAAACAGACATCTGTGTCAATGGGTGGGAACATAACCACCAGGAGACAACCTCTTTAATTTTGTTTTGTTGTGTTGTGACACACAAATGATAGTACTGTTTTCCCCTGCCAGAAGCTAGGTATTGAAAGAACTTCCTTTG
Organism: Pelusios castaneus; assembly: GCA_007922175.1. NCBI lineage: Eukaryota > Metazoa > Chordata > Testudines > Pelomedusidae > Pelusios > Pelusios castaneus. The sequence continues at coordinate 2,764,446 of ML685913.1, read as the reverse complement.
CTCCTTTTCTTTTTCAAATAGTTTGGTGCTCTTACTCCATTAGAACCTAGGCTGGGAAAGAAATTGATTGAGCCGCTTACCAATCTCATACATAGGTAAGTCTGAAAAAAATGTTTCAACTCCTTAATTCTTAAGCTCCTGCTACTAAATGAGTGAACCGTTACTGTGTTAGTATGAGTGGAGTCTGCATAAGTTTATTGCATCTGGAAATTTTGGCTCCAGACATCAAAAGTTAAAATTACATCATTGGAGCAATCCTAATATAAAATATCCTTTTAAAATCTCTTGGGAATATGTGATTGGCAAGTGTAAGGGACCAAAGAGAGGCATTCTAGTCCAGTCCGTTGCTCTGAGCCTAGAAAGTTGTCTAAATTTATACAAAATAAACAAGGAGTCCTGTGGCACTTTTAAAGGCTAACAATTTTATTTATTGCATGAGCTTTCGTGGGAGGAAATCCCATTTCGAAGCATCTGAGCTATGAGTGAGCATGTCTTTAATCAAGCATGCAGTATCTTCTTAATAGTTCAGTGAGGGGTGCCTAAACAAGCCACTTTTTGTCCTTCTGTTTAACTTTCCTCTTGAGACTCCTCCATGGTGGAAGCTTAATTTTATATCTAACAAGACAGCTAAATGTTAACGGCCCAATGATTGTGAATAATATTACTTAAAATTAACAATATAGCTGGTACTAGGAGCTGGCCATATGGCTCAAAAAATGTTCAGAGGCCCAGATTTCAGCCTACTGGGACTAGGCAGTGTAGTTTACACCTGTTATCTCTACAATGGTGGTTGTGTCCCAGTGAGATTCTTCCCTCAGGGCTGTGAGGAGGAGGAAGGCAGGTGATGCTGCTGCCACCCTCCCTCATGGGCTCTACAGAATGAGCTTTAGTTTTCTGAGAACTCCATAAAAGTTTCCAGGGAACACGGATGCTCTGAAACTCTCCATTGCTTGGTCCGTATTGCCTATAGAAGGAGAAAGCTGCAATTGCTTTGTGCTATCAGTGTCTCCCTCAACTTTGTCACCGAGGGTTCCCTATCAGTCTATGTGCACCAAGCTCTTATTCAATCTCCCAGATTTCATGGATGCTGTTGAATTCATTTGCATCTAATTACTCTTTGTCATTTACTAAGGATGCCTCTGTTGCAGAGGTTTCATTTGAGCTCTACAGTAAATCACACACACATTTGTAGAGTCCAGAATATCGTATACAAAAAGTTAAATTGAATTAATTGGCATTCAGCTAACAGAAGTTCAGTCTGCAAAGCATTCGGACTCAAGTATTGAAACTCAGATATTTCTCCCGGTGGCTAGTTCACCCGTTATCATTGTCTTAAGTATGACTCGTAACGTTAAATTAAAGCACTACTTCGGTGTCCATGGTTCGTGGTGCTAGAAGAGAAGCCCCTTTTGTTACTTAGTGTAGGACTAAGGAGAGAAAAGTGTCTTCTGTAACCCATCTCTCTCTCGAACAGCCAGCGGGCTTGCGTCCAAATACCTAAAGAGGGTTCAGTTCATTTCAGCACTCGCAAAAATACAAATTTAATACTTCTTCAGGAAAAGCAGCGAGATGGACAGTATGTATATCTCCACCCCTTCTCCTTCCCACCTCCTCATCCTGCTCTGGCAATAGTTGTACATTTAATTTTTTGTGAGGACTTTTACATGAAGTCTGGTTGGCTTCCATCATACTAGTCATGACGTTCCTGATCAAGTGTCATCTAACTCATAAGGCAAGAAACCTGCTACCAATTGCTAACAGCATAGATAGTACAAATTATTCTCTTGGGCATGGGTATACTTGGTTTTTAGATCCTATATGCTGAGGCAATTCTTTAGTGTCATTTGTGGCTGCTACAGCAAGAATTGTAGCTGATTAGCTGGATCATCCTACTGGATTCTCCTGTCACTGTCACATTCACTGACTGGCAGGTCACTTCATCTCTGAGCCTCCGTTTCAACCATGTGTAAGTGAGGACATCAGCTGTGTAAAGAGATTTTGAGACCCACTGCTGGAGATAGTATGCTACATGCAAAGCTTTGAGAACAGGCAGGAGTTTTGGGTGGGGACCCAAGTAGAAATACATTTGGGGAAAATGACTCTTAAAGCAGCAGACTTCTCTCTAGTAGAGGTGAGTAATGGGGACAGTCCAGTAAATTTAAGAAAAGCGCAGTTGCATGAGCAGTGTTTAATTGTCTTGGCAGAGAGACTGGGGTTTTGGGACTCTTCACCTACACCTTATTCCCCGTGGATTAGAGGTCTTATGGGTAGGACTGAATTATCTTTGTTCAGTTCTTAGCCAAGTTTGGGTCAGTGTGCTGTGCTTGTTGCTGAGATCTGGAGTTTTTTATTCCCCCTAACCGCTCAAATGACGGTGCTGTTGATTACTTGTATTCTGGGGGGGTGTAAAGCAGAACCTTCCTGATGTGTCAGGGGTATGGACTGAGTTGTTTACCACCTCTGCTCCCATAAATTTAGCTACATTCAATGGAGGTTGGGTACTGAATATTTTGAAGAATGAGTGATTTTTTTTTTTTCTGGTTCAGAAATATAAGGCAGAGGGGAAAGATTATTAATTTTCTGCATAATTAAAGGTATTAACTAGATCCATGTTGTTGCTGCAAATACTTCATAATGTGATATTTTTGTTCTTTATCTAAGATACATGATTTGTTTCTTCCCTGTAGCACCTCAGCCATGTCTCTCCTGTATGAATGCGTGAACACAGTGATAGCAGGTGAGAACTGAAACGCATAACGCAGAAAAGAGCTCGATTAATTTTTTGGCAGCACTTAAATAACATCAGCTATAAAATCTTTTTTTAACCTACTGTCTCAATTAATTAACTTTATAATAAAATTAAATTGCTTAATGAACTTTGTGACATGTTCCACTATATAATTGGAACTGAATTCCTCTGCTCTCGATATATAGGGGAAAAGTTTAAGCCGAACTCGTTAAAGTTAAACGCAAACATAACCTTGTAACAATAATAATAATATACAAACATTTAAACACTGAGTTTTGTACAGAAGCAAAGAATCTCAGAAATAATATTGCTACTTTCGCTAAACGCAGCAGTTACTCACTTAAGCGTATTTCTGTTTTTGTGGTTGGTTTCCCAATCTCACTACTTAAAATATCAGGGTCTTATTCTCTCCTGTCTTCATGGAGAACATTATTTCAGAATCAGTTTCAGCAAATCCCGAAGTGTAGGTGCTGTTTTGTAACAGTGAAGGGGGTAAGGGTGTGGTTCTCTTATGAAACACAAAAGAGTCCTGTGGCACTTTTAAAGACTAACAGATTTATTAATTGCATGAGCTTTCGTGGGAGAAAATCCCACTTCGTCAGACGCTTTGAAGATAGGAAAGTTACAGAGTGGGAGGAAATTAAATGCAGGGGAGTGTATGACATAGCATCAGGTCAGGCTGTAACAGCAAATCAAAGTAGGTGTTAGGATTCAAAACACTGGGGAACAGCACATAGAGGAGGGGGAGGTCAATTCACTTGATGTAATGCGAGAAAAATCCATAGTCCCTGTTTAACCCCAAGGCAACTGAGTCAAATTTGCATATAAGTTCGAGTTCTGCAGACTCTCTTTGAAGCTGTGATTTGTTGTTCATCTGTTTCAACACAGCTATTAACAAGTCGTCAAGGGAGTGAGCAGGGAGGTTGAAGTGTTCTTAAGCAAAATAAGGCAGCATGGGTTCCACATTTGCGTTTCAGTAACTCCAAAGCAGATTTGCTCAGCTTTCTAACTTTTTCCTAAATGCTAGCCCCTCTAAGCTGGAATTTTTTTGTCTCGTGCATCAGGAACAATTAATGGAGGCATCAGTAGAAGCTCTGTAGAAGAAGTAAAATCTTTTGATTTTTGTTGTGATTATTGTTTGAAAAACATACTTGCATTCAGAGATGCTAAGATTTATAGATTCTCTAAGGTACTTGTGGGTGGAGAGTAATATAGCTGTTAATGTTTCAAAAAACCTCTTGTCAGACTCTAAAAAGCAGCCACCTTTTTTGGATCCTTTTTGTTTAAAAAAACCAAAACCAAAGAATGTTGATGCCTCAGTCGACACACAGCAAAGCATTCATGTTATTTAGGGAAACACACTTAATAGGGCAACTACCAATACTTAAAAAAATGGTTTGTGTGGGGTGGGAGGAGTCAGTCAGCTTATTAAAATCAGTTTGTCTATACCAGATATTACCTAGCCATGATCTTAACATGACCGTATCTGTAGCATGGATTTAACAGCCTACCGTAGGCTGCCCACTTGAGTAGCCAGAATCAGCTGAATCAAAGTAAAGTGTGCTGATGCGTTCGTGCTACAAAAGAAAAGTTGTGGTTAGATCCATTGTGGTGTTCTAACTAATTCTTACTGGAGGAGAAGCAAGGGCAGTGCTAAATCTGAGCATATATAAACTTTCTTTGTTCCAAAGTCTGTATGGGCCCCAAGCAAGGAGACATTGCGCCTCTCCTGTGTTGGGACTGATGTAGGATGGATCAGACCTAGGAACACAGAGCAGTCGAAGAGTTATGCCAGTTTACAGCCCTTACTGCCATAGTCCCTATTGGGTGGTATGTTAGTGGAGAGTCATCTGAGTGTAGAGCTTGGCCCCGTGTCTTCCGGCTGCTTGGTTCTCTTAGAACGCCAAACTGGGGGGCATTCCTGGAGGGGAGGCAGCGTTTGGCGCAGCAATGTAAGGGAAAGCTATGATGGTGCAAAGTGACATCTCAGCATTGGGTGCTATCCCCCTTGTGTATGATGCTGCTTCCTTGAACTAAATTAGATCACTTCCTGCTGAGGTCAGTTGTTTTTCCTAGTTTAAAGGGAAATTCAGACCCACACAGACCTCGCGAAAGCCTCTTCAGGTAGCTCACAGATTGTAATGCACAACTGAGACACGCAAAACCCAGTGAATGTAGTATTCAGTTATGTTCCTACGTATAGCACCGTCCCATACCTGCATGCTCACAGACCCTCAAAATAAGTCAAGAGCTCTCTTGATGCAAGAACCAGAATCGAATCCAGCACTTTCTCCCAGAAATGTGTTGACTCTGTAGAGTTAGTAGAAGTAAAGAAATAAAATTCCCAAGGGACTAGAGTTTGCAGATACTTCTGTACTCGTGAGGAACAGACTAAATGGGTAAGAAGGCACTTCCCCCTACCTTTTAGTACCCTGGATATTGTACCCTCTGAGGCAACATAATGGCTCTGCGTTCTTTATTATGGGGTCACATGCTGCCAAAGCCACACAAATGCCCACTGTACTCAGTAGTAAAGCCTAACTTACGCCTTGAGGCTCTTGCCAATTTGATTGGGTCTAATGTAATTATTCTGAAAGGGATTCACTGCTGTCATTTTTTCATGGAAGTACAGACAAAAATCCAGTGCTACAGTGACCATATACTTAGTGTCTAGATTAATGTAAAAGAGAGACTAAAGGATCCTGCGAAGAGCATAGTAAAAGCTCCCCCATATGCATCCCTTCGCTCTGCCATATCACACTAGTTCTTGGGGTCTTGCTTGAACAGACATCACAGTTGTGTTGAAGTTGTACCAAACAATGTGCTTTTTTGCATGACAGCCAAAAAGTACTAGGGCAGGGATCAGCAACCTTCCCTGGTACACCCCCCCCCTCCCCCAATGCCAGCCCTGCCCACTGTACCCTCAGCAGGTGCTGGGTGCGGCGGCAGGGACTCCTGTCTACTGGCCCTGCTCCCGGGTGCGGGGCTCCTGTCTCTTGTCGGCTGCACTCTTGTGGCCCCAGGCCCTGTTGGGGGGTGAGACCAGTGGGGAGAGTAAGGTGCCGCTCAGAATAGGTGCACATGCCAGAGGTTGCCGACCCCTGCACTAGAGTGAGACCAAACATATATAAGAGCTCAGCCAGACATGTAATTTTACCTTGTTTATACTTGTGCTGAATGACTGTAATTTTAGTGCTTGTGTGTTTCAGTTTTGATCTCTTTATCCTCTGGGATGCCCAATCATAGTGCCAGCATCCAGGTACAGCATTTCCCTTAATGTTTTTGTTCAGCCATGTTATATTTGTGTAGTCTGAAAACTGGGGGAATGAGATACTCCAGATATTTGAAGTAGGCCTGCTGATCAGACAGCCTTGCTTACGCAGCCTTATTGTCTGGTTCATTTCTCAGCTAGGTTCCTAAACGTCCTTTCCTCTAAAACTCAGCTTCTGCATGCTGTCTTTACTCCCTTTTGCCTTCCTTCTCCCTAAAGGGTGTGTGTTGGCAGAGGAGGGCAGAGAAAGCCACGGGCCCAATATCGAGATTCAATTTGGAAGGCCTTGCTACTGTTGTTAATCATTTGCCTCTGAGAGTACAGTCACTGAGCTCCATGTTCCCTTCCTCTTATGATCCTTTAATGTAACAATACTGTCTTTCCAGGGGTCACAGATCCTGGTAACACTGCTTTGTCCTGAATCAGCACCCACTCTGATCCAGTGAATTATCTCCATTTAAAGATATTTTAAGCAGTAGTCTTCTCAAAGCTCACGTTAATCCTGAATTGCACTTTTTTCCAGCTCTGTGTTCAGAAGTTAAGAATACTAATTGAAGATTCTGACCAGAACTGTAAGTGTTGCTTGTCTTCCTGTAGTCATCAGAGACCAATCTGATGGGGCTAAGTGGCAGTGATATTAAAAGCAATGAGCAGTTTCTAGTAAACAATTTTAGTATTATAGAATGTCCTTTGTATGAATTGATACTTGTTACTAAAAAATTCCTATTTATGAATAGTGAAAATCATAAACTATAAGAAACAAAAAGGCTGGTGGCACTTTTCAAGACTAACCAATTTATTTATTGCATGAGCTTTTGTGGGAGAGGTCCCACTTGATTAGAAAGCTCTCCCACGAAAGCTCAGGCAATAAAAAAGTTTGTTAGTCTTTAAAAGTGCCCCAAGGCTCCTTGTTGGTTTTGCTGAACTAGAATAATACGGCTCCCCCTTTGGACCCTATCATGTTCAAGTAGCTGCTTTTTAAGTATATGAATAATAATGCGATTTATGATGTGTTAAATCTAAAGCCAAAAAGGAACTCACTCCCCATCCCCTGGATTTTCCCTTCCATGGATCTTCGAGTGGTGAAGCACATGGAAGAAATGCTAGTTATTCCATAGACTGATGGTAAAATAGAAGACCACCAGACTTGTTAGTGCTGAGAAACTCATTGGCCAAATCCTTTTTAATAAGGAATCTTTTCCAAGCATCTGTAGCAAGAACTAGAAGTAGCTTCCTCACTTGCAGATGTGAACAGCCCCCTTTTCAGTATAGTTGGACTGGGTCTAACACCCTTTCAGTGACCACATGGGTTCTATCTCAAGCGGCGAGCAGTCTGTATTTAATTCAGTACGAACACTGGTACAAGCAGTGCAGATGATCTGATATTGACCTGGCAGGGCAGATGTTCCTGGCAGCGTAGTGATTTTCAGTACAGAGTGTTCTTTCTGTGACCATGCAGCCTGAGTCTATTATCTGCAGCAGTTATTTCCCTGGACGGTACTGGCTACCGCTGCTTTTATACCAGACACCTTTTCTGCTCCAGTCCTGGGGGAATGGTTGGTTACTTTGCAGTAACTGTGGTTCTTCAAGATGTGTTTTCCACATAGATTTCATTACCAGCTCTCCTCCTCTGCTACTGTAGAGCCCTGTGCCTTCTGGAGTTTGAATTGAGGAAGGAATGCAGGACCTGCTTTGTCTTTTTGGTCCTTGAGTACGGAGACTGATGAGGGCATGTAGGGTGCAAATCCTCAGCTGACACTGCTGGCCAAAATAACTGCGCACATGAAAGGTGTGCACACATCTCAGGGAACCACTGTTACTGCTACTCTTCACTGATGAGAAAATCTGAACGGCTAAGAGTATATACCTAGGTGGCACAGCAAGAAATAGAAGTCCAGGCTGATCTTTTCTTCCTCTAATTGATAAATGCGCTCGCTCCGTCAAAGTTGATTTCAATCAGTATAATTGAGATTTGAGATTAAATGGGAAAGTCAGCCCATCCTAAAAGCCCCTGTGCTTGCAGGAAACAATACAGTATTTCTATATTTGGAAAAGTTTTGTTTTGTTTTTCCCTCACAGTGAAGTACCTGGGTTTGCTAGCAATGTCCAAAATCCTGAAAACTCATCCTAAATCAGTTCAGTCTCACAAGGATCTCATTCTCCAGTGTTTGGATGACAAGGATGAATCCATCCGACTCAGAGCTTTAGATCTCCTGTATGGCATGGTATGTTTAGATGTATTTCTCTTCTCTGAGTTAGCACTTAAGGAAAAATCCCTGTGGTGAGATCCATGCCCTTATTCTGGCCCTTCATGCTTGTTAAAGGGCTAGCATGTCATAAAGAGGTGTAAAAGCCTTTGCTCCAGCTGGGGAAAGATTTCACTGACCACAGGCACTGTCGAAGACAGACTCAAGGCTGCCTTCTGAGAACGCCTTGCAAACCCTGACACAGATATCACACCGGTGTAGTGTGGGTGGGGGGCTGTAGGATACAGTGCTCTGGAAATTCCAGGCACTGTTACTGTCTGTGCAGTAACTCAGACAAGACCCCAGCAGTGTCTGAAGGCAGGTCTACACTGCCTGTCCTTTTCGGCAGCAGTCAAACTCAAATACACAAGTTACTTAAAATAATGTGCATATCTCCGTTCGAATGTCTAACTCCCAGCACGTCCACCATGCTGAGCTGAAGGGGGAGGGTGCCTTCTTTCCACTCAGTGCTACCCAAACTTCCTGATAGGCTGAGCAGGTCTTCACAGACCCAAGCAGTCGATGAGGAAGTTCGAACCAGTGGTGACTAATTTGCCACTGTCCGTGAAGACCTGTCCTCAATTACAATGGAGCTGTGGAGCAGCCTCAGATTTGGACCCTGAGTTGCCTTTAGGCCACCTTAGAATGCCATGCCTCTCCTTGTACATCTTCTGCCCTCAAGTGCAACACAGATCTCACCCCGGGTGCCGTGCCTGTCTGTTCCTGTTCATGTGTGTGTTGTGTTTTGTTCAAGGAAGTTCTAATGGTGCTGCAGAAACTAAAGAAATACAGCTTTACGGAGATAATCTTGTAGATTTCTGAAGGCACTGTGGACATGACCTCGGTGTATAAAGTATCTTTCATCCAAAAGGCTCTGAAAGTACACTCTAAAAAAATCATTCATGTGGAGTGGAACATTGACAGACTTCATTGCCAAAATATCACAGCATTTTGCTAGTGGAAGTAAAGAATATTTTGTCCCCTTTAAAGTAGAGTTCTGGTTGTTTCGTAGTTGGGCAGGGAGTATCTAACCAAGTTGTTATTGCCTGGGAGTCTTGACAGCAGGTCAAGATGTCCTTTTTAAATATTCAATATATTTTTATATAATATCCAGCAATGTTTCCTAGCCTCCTCCTAGAACATTGACCTAGACGAAAGAGTGCCACCTACCGTATCAACAGCACATCTGCAATATCTAACCTTCCTTCAGTCTCCCATTTCTATATTGATCAAGCCTGGATGTGCTGAGGTGGTATGACTTCAGATATTGCTGGTCACAAACCTGCACGGAATTCCCCCTGGTTGATATCTGTCAAGATAATTAGGTTCCAAAGCGAGTTAAAGTGCAATTATGCTCTAAGATTTATTAAGCATTGTTTTTTAGGTGGGAGGGGTGTTCTAATAAGTGTATTAAACTTGCTCATTTTTACAAGTGTAAAATGGCCTTTTCAAGTACTTGGCATGGCAATCTGGAGCTGAAAATTCAGCCTAATTTCTAGTAGGTTTTTGCATCATTGTCAGTAATACGAATTCTGAGCTCTGTTACAGCTCAGTATTGCAGTTGTATTGATTCTGGATTGCTAATCGGAGTAAAAAGTAAAAGTCAGATTTCCATTTAGATATGACTCTGGATGCACACAGCTGTCATTGGGAAAATACTGAAAATTAAAAAGGCTCTTAAAATTTATAGGGCTAGCCTCAGACTCAAACTGTTGGTTTGTGATGCCCATAACATGTCACAAAAGTATCTTTGCAGTTATGGATGGAAAATTATTTTCCTCTAGTGGTCAGTGTCTTGCCAAGTTCATTCCTGGGCTTACTTAGATAAACCTCTGCTAGATCAAGTATTCAAAGGCAGGTATTCTGGTCATTAGACTGGCACAAATGCCATTGAAATCTGCCCCAACAAACACATTCAGTCCGTGGTAGCAACTAAATTGTACATCGGTCTAGAGGGAGAGATTTTATTAGTATCGTCCTGTGTTTTTCATACCTGTCTCATCCTCAGACAGATACAGGCACATCTAAGGATCTACTACTTTCATCAGCTTTTATGAAATGGGAAAGAGCTAGGAGCACGCCTGCCTTGTGCATCTGTGGCTCACGTCTCATTTAACTCTTAAAACAGGTATCCAAAAAAAACTTGATGGAGATAGTGAAGAAACTGATGATTCATGTGGACAAAGCGGAAGGGACAACATATAGAGATGAGCTGCTGACAAAAATCATAGACATCTGTAGCCAGTCCAACTATCAGTACATCACAAACTTTGAATGGTCAGTGCTTTTGCATTTAGACTGTGAAATAAATAGTGTTGGCATCACCTGCTTGCCTGCTATTAAGATTGTATCATTTTCACCTCCTGTAGGTACATAAGCATCCTGGTGGAACTGACCCGGTTGGAAGGTACTCGGCACGGTCACCTTATAGCAGCTCAGATGCTGGATGTAGCTATCAGGGTTAAAGCCATTCGTAAGTTTGCTGTTTCCCAGATGGCCATGCTCCTGGACAATGCCCATCTGATAGCCAGCAACACCCAGAGGAATGGCATCTGTGAGGTGCTTTATGCTGCTGCCTGGATATGTGGGGAGTTCTCAGAGTAAGTGAAAGGAAAATGTTTATCATTTTTGAAAGGCAAAAAGCAGAATGTTTGTGGATTGAGTCTCCTGTCACTTGAAAGTGAACAAGTTTTGGGTGATGGAAGCTCAGAACACGCACCAAAGCTGACAAAACGGTATTTCAGTGTGGCCACTGCTTTTCCCAGACTAATGCAGCTGCTCCTACCTAAGATGACTAATTTATTTGAAAAGCTATTGAATGTCTGTTTCTCTTGCATATATATCCCTGCCAGCTGAAGTAGTAAGAGAGGGATATGGGTATTAAAGACATAGCAGAACCAGCATACACAGTCCCTGAGAAGGAAGGTGTTAACTCAATAAACATTGGTTAGCATAGTGACATAATTTCCTGTTCAGTTTGATAACTTTCTGTGTTTGTCAGCATTTTGTGTATAATTTCCCCTATAGTCAGCCAATTTTTATCCTTTTTTTTGCAGGTTTTCCACTCAGCAGTGGAAGAAACTCTTTAAATAGGAATATGTGACTTTTGAACCCACAAAAACTTGCAGTGCTGGGTTCTTTTTTCACGTATGCATCAGTAATATAACTTACAAAGTTACATTCTGTTTGAGGTGTATGCAGATATAACCAAACCTCTGTTAATGGTGATTTGCCAGGTGGAAAGAACATAGCTTTTCTGCTGGATCCTGGACTGAGTCTGCAGAGGAAACATTTATTTAAAAAACACACACACAGCTGTAAATTGAGTACACTTTTTAATAGAGATCCCAGAGATGGAAACCTGAAATGCCACTTCTGCAGAGTATGTGTTCCTGCTTACATAAGATGAATACTGTAACCTGGGACTGTAAAAATATTGCAGATCACAGGCTTTTATGGACTTTCTGTAACTATATCACTGGTCTGTATTTTCTCTTGCACACATCTGTAAAAATGTGGGCCATATTACAAATTAGAACAATATTTCATTAAACCAGACCACAAGCCAGTCAAAACAAGCAAAGACAAGGGGTGAAGAACTCTAGTCACCTACTAAACTGGCAGGAATAGATTTTTTTTTTTTTTTTTACACATCCTTATGCTTTCCTCAGAATCTAAATTTCAGTAAGAATAGAAGATGAGATCTGGGTCCCACTGAAGTCTAGCAATATTCCTACTGACTTTAAATGGGTCCAGGATTTAACCCAAAGCCCTTCAATTTATCCAGTCTTTCTGGTTGTGAAAGTAGTCATGGGTGTTTGATACACAAACGCTGTTGTTGTCTGAGTGGGAGCAGAGTTAGGCTGACGCTGAGTTCTGTTGAAAATTTAGACATTAAAAGTCTAAATAGTGTGTGTAGATTATGTGAAACTTGGTGATATGTTGAGCTTCTTAAATTGACTCTGCTGTTTCCGCCTCCATTTGTGTCTGTCAATGTCTTTCAGACATCTTGAGGAATTAAACCAGACCTTAGAAGCTATGCTGAAGCCTAAAGTTACCACTCTACCAGGCCACATCCAGGCAGTTTATGTCCAGAATATGGTAAAGCTTTATGCATCCATCCTGCAGCAGAAAGAGCAAGCTGGGGAGAAGGAAGCAGCCCAGGAAATCACCCAGTTGATGATAGACCGTCTGCCTCAGTTTGTACAGAGTGCGGATCTAGAAGTGCAAGAGAGGGTAAAGGAACACAACTTACCTTTGGTTCTGTCAAAATGATTTTTAAACCTCTGCTATTGGTTTAATTTGTGATAGTGAATTAATATAATGCTGTGTGGATCATGCATGGATTTTATATAAGGATTTCTGTTTGCATTGTGTATCTTGCACACCTCAGTGATTCAGGTATTTTAAAGCATCTTATTTTATATACATGGAAACTGAGGCACAGAGAGATTGAGTGATTTACCTAAAATGGCTCGCACAGCAAGATTGTGGCAAAGTCCAAGTCTGACCCCCAATCCTGTGCTTTAACCATTTGACCAAACTCTGTCTATATAAATTGTATTTTGCAGAGTTGTGTAGCAGCGTTGGTCCCAGGATGTGAGAAATGAGGTAGGTGAAGTAATATCTTCTTGGACCAACTTCTTTTGAGGGAAGATAAGCTTTTCCAACCTAAGGAAGAGCTCTGTAGCTTTAAAGTGTGCACTTTTCAACAGGAGGTGGTCCAATAAAAGATATATGAATAATATGCAATTACATCTCAAACCAGTCCTACAAAGATCTAAATCTTAAGTGACATTCACATTTGCCTCTTGAACAGCATCATTCTCTGTGATTTCATAGTATTCCACACTTACCTTATCTGAGAACTTTTGAAGTACAACTCTTCATAAGAGGCAGTTCCAAATGATATAAGGTGACTCTTGTAAATACTGCATTAGTACATAATCCAGAAAGAATTGCTACAAATTTTGATGCCTGAAGTGGTTCATCAGTATTCTAAAATAATGCTCGCGCCCTTGTTGTGCTTAGAAATTGAAAAACTAGCAGGATCTTATTCAGGGGGACCAGGCAATATGCCACATTTATTGTGAGGAAAACACAATTATGTTAATAGCTGTTGTTCATGTCCTGATCATTGCCTGTGATCTTTGAGTTTGTTGCTGGTGTTCGCAGCTCATGGCAGCTATCTGGCCAGGGAAGCTGGGCATGAGGAGGGTGGGTTGGGGGGTTGTCTCTGTTGGGCACACAGATGTGCACCAACACTCTTGGGTGGTGTGCAGAACATTACCCAAAGCTAAGCAATCTCACCCATCTTTTATCCATGGATCTTGCTGTGTCACAGAGGCTCAGTGTATTTTCTGACCATGAGTCATCAGTTAATGGCAGATGTGACTCTGATCTTGTTCTTGTTGGGGCTTTTTGTCTTTCTTTCTAGGGTGGATTGCTTTTTCAGGGTTTGATTGCATTGTTCTTCAGCCACTAAGGTGGGGATGGTAGTTTGTCATCAGGACAGGCTGGCCTTGGAAACTGATCCCATCACACACACACCCTTCATTCATACATCCAAACTAAGTTAAAAACGCATCTAAATGAAGTTTCAGCAAAACTTAGGCTGGGCAACACAAAATGAAGTAAACAATTCAAAATGGAATTTTGGTTACAATATGGAGTTACAAGTGAATGACTGAGCATGGTATTTTTATCAATGAATTTTCCATTGTTTGAAGTAATCGTATGGTGTAAATTCATCTTTAACACAACACCCTCAGCTGATATAAAAAATTGGCATTAGGGTGGAAGGTGAAGGGAGTTAAGACTATTACTTCCAGTGTATTGAAGGAGCAGAGGGCGTAAAGTATAAATTAAAGATAGTAAGTGAAAATAATGTGCATAATCAAAAAAAACCCCGCTTTTATGACCAATGCAGTTTTGCCAACTACGTTATGAAATCATAGTAAGGAAATGTATACGCAGTGTAGGGGGGGAAAGTTCCTCTGAGACAGGCCTCTGTAAACCCCTGTGGGTTTGTCCAGCATGGTTTTTAATACAAAGCCAGCTTTTTGAGAAGACACACATAGATTTTTATTTAATGAGGGGACAGCATGTCTTTGTTTTAAGACCAGGAACTAAGTCATGAATTGAGCTCTGTTCTTGCCGTCTGGCCTTGGACAAGTTCAATAAGTTGCCCATGTGGTTACCTGTAAATGGAGATAATAATTAGTCGTCTTTGAACTGCTGTGTGATCCTTTGATGAAAGGTGCCAGTTAAGTGCAACTGTTACTGTGGTAAAGCTGCTCACTTCAAATCAGTGGAGTGACACAGCACAAAATCGGAATAATGTAGAGGTTAATCAGACCTGAGTTTTTAAGAGTCCTCGTGTTGAGATTGTAAGCAGCTTTAGTTAGTTACACACTCAGAAAATCGAAATAAATAATGTGTAAGCAAGGCAATCAGTGTAGTTTTTTTCCCTGAGAATAGCATCCGTTAATAACATCCATTAAAATGAATGTCATAGCTAACTGGCTTTCCCTGTGTCCGATCATTTTCTGGGGGAGAAAATTATGCAGGATGCTTTGCACCTGAGCATGACCACCTGCTTTGGATTTTGTGTTTGCTTCTGTCTTACATTTGGGAGTGCATTCAAGAGAAGCAATAACTGCTCACCATCTTCGTATAGCACCCCATTGTGAGGGCTGTAAATGGTAGAGGCTCAGTACTCGGTGACATGCACAAAAAAAGTTGATTTTGATTTGTATGCAGTGTTAAAGAACACAGGTATCAACAATACTGTGTACGTATAGGGTTGGGAACACCTCAGGATATTCTGAAAATCCCACCCATAACGTACCTCATCCTAGCACAGAGGTGCACAGTCTGCGGCCCGCGAGCATGGTCTGTGCAGCCCTCTGGGAGGGGAGCAAGTGGGGGATCATGTGACATGACGCCCTCCCCACCCCGCACATTGCATTTGTGGCCTTAGAAAAGTCAATATGGCCCTTGGCCAAAAAAGGCTGTGCACCCCTGTCCCAGCAGCTGAATGTTTTGTATGGGTGGCTAAGCACTGTCCCTGTGTTACAGCTGGGGAAATGAGCAACAGTTGGGTTGTAGGCCCCACAGTCATGTAGCGGAGAGAGTCAGTGGAAGAGCTGGGGGAAAGGAGTCCTGACTCCCAAATCCCTGCTCTAATCCAGCAGCCCCTAGTGCCTCCAATAATCCTCCACTGCTAGCCTCTGTTTTAGCTTCAGAGATGTCTATCCAATTACAAAATGCTACATCTTACTGCAGCTTTTTACTCTGGTTTCCAATTGACACTGTTCTTAAAGCATTTTTTTGTATTTGGTTTTTCAGGCTTCTTGCATCTTGCAGCTGATTAAATACATTCAGAAGTTACAAACAAAAGAGGTGCCTGTGGCTGAGGAAGTGATAGCCCTGTTTGCAGGCGAACTGAACCCAGTAGCTCCTAAAGCACAGAAAAAAGTCCCAGTTCCAGAAGGGTAAGATTTTTCTCCTCTACAGTCTTTAGGTTGTAAGCACACAGGCAAGGGCAATCTTGCCTTCCTGCACATCTGTCAAGTGCTTAGCATGCTGTTAAATCATGTGAATAACGAAGCGAACTCTGAATGGCTAGAGAAACAACACAGGGCCATTCATATGGACAAAGTGACCCAAGCTATACGTGGTAAATAAATACAATTATGATTCTTGCCAGTTTGGACCTTGATGCTTGGATCAATGAGCCTCCCTCAGATAGCGAGTCAGAAGATGAAAAACCCAAAACCATTTTCCATGATGAGGAGCAAAGGCATTCTAAACACAGACCGCCAGAGATTGATGAGGAAGAATTGGCCAGGGTAAGTGAACATGAAAATACAGTTAATATATTTTTTTTTAAATCCAGTATAGTGGTATATCCAACCTCATTGGAGAAGCTGGAAATATTGCCGTGGCTGCTTAACACGGATGGGAGAGCTATCTGTTCTCCCCCCTCAGAGACAGCTTATAAAGCGAGGAAGGATAAACTCATTGCATTCAACTGCTTAAAGAATCATTTCAAATGGCTCCAGAGCCTGTATACAAATCCATGCTTACTGTAATGTTGTCTTGGTCCACACTGCTTTACTCTTTCAAGCTGAGAGCAAAGTGGTTTTTCAGGCAAGAGTTTCCAAAGCTTTCAGCAAACAATGTGCAGAGCTCTTCTGCGAGTCTGGCTGCTTGCTTTGGCATTTGAATGGAAGCTAAGATCTCTTGCAAACTCAGCCTCAGCTGAGAGTGCTGAGTTCTTCTGAAAAATCTGACCAGTAAGCTCTGCAAGTACTGACCTCGGCCAAGAAGGTGGACAGGCTTTTTTTTAAAAGAGAAAAAAGTGCCCAGTCACTTAACCAAGCATCTCTCGACTGAAATAAAAGTGTGGGTTTTATTTACTGTAGATGTGCAACCCCTTCTCATGGTGGGAAGCATGTAATTTGCAGTTGACTGAGGTTCCTTATCTTTGTGCAGAATCTAGTAGAGGTGGGCATGATAGGTAGCAGAGATGCAAATATTTGTTTTTTCACAAACTGTGTGCGCATTTGTGTATACATGTGCTTTTGTTACACCATCCATCCCTACAAAGTGTCCTTTTTGTACCACAGGAAGAAGCAGGGATTATGGGAGGGAAATAGGCGTCAAAGTACTTCTGAAACCCTTAGCGTTCTTGACAAGTCCTATTTGCGATGCAGCTGAGACCTGTCATGCCAATAATTTCCTGCTTCTGGCATTTTCCCATTTTGAACAAGAATTATTTGTTGGGTTGGAATAATTCCCTTTTCCAACTGCAAAATAGGAATGGAAGCAACCTAACTGATGTCAAAACTTGGCTGCCTTCAGGAAGTTTACACGTCTGCTGGCATAGAAGCCAAAGAATGGAGCACAGGGGTATTTTGAGATAGGGAGCACTACCCTCTATCTAAAATATCCATTGCAACTACAAAGCTTGAGAACTACGAGATAGCTTTATACCCCAGCTATTTTCCCAGGGCTAAGACCAAACGCTTTGTAATTTCTGGAAATAAAGCAGAGAAAAATCTTCAAATTTATAACTGTGAATGCTTTTTTTAGCGCCGAGAAGCCCGGAAACAGGAACAAGCAAACAATCCGTTTTATATTAAAAGCTCTCCTTCCCCACAGAAGGTAAGTCTAACTTGTTAAAAAACTCTCTTGCTATCTGTGTATATATAACAGTTCAAGGCCCTGCAGACTTCCATAGGCTCCTCTTGATAAGACTGTCTTATGGATCCCTTCCCTCTCTTTGAAGCACTCTAACCACTTCCTGTCCCCCATTTGTAATCTCTTAACGTCATTGTGGCCAGGGCTTTCCATTGCCCAATTTCATGAGTCCTGGACCTCAGCTTTACTTCTGAGGTGGTAAGCAATAAAAACCACCTCGTGTGTTTTCTCTCAATCATTTTGGTGCTTCTTGGGATGTAAAAAAATAAAACAATCAGATTTCATATGCACCTATTGCTACTTAACACCAACAATCCGAATAGTTTTTCAGGAGGTTTCATTTAACTGGCCCTTTGAAATGTTCACTTTGCAGGTTAAACTGTTTTTATTTACTATTTCTATATAATGGAGATGTTTTCAAATCTTTCTGAGGAAGATACTGAGTGTAACAAAGAAGAATTGATTGTGTTTGGTTGAACATTAGCATATGTTCATGTACCTAATCAAGCTTTGAAATGAGGAACAATAACTTAGCATGTTTTTTGATTTGTGGAATCAATACTAAATTGAATCTTCCATTTTCCTAGCGGTACCAAGACACCCCAGGTGTGGAGCATATACCCGTGGTTCAAATTGACCTTTCCGTTCCCTTAAAAGTTCCGGGTAAGTGCAGTGACAAGCTATTTGAAAACCGGAGGTGAAGAATTCAAGAATTCAGCACTGTGTGTGTAACTTTTCAGTCCTAGAGGATAGGAACCAGCTTTAGTCTTGCATGTCCAGTTCCTATGTTGCCTGTCATTGAGTGTGTTGGAAGCTACAGCTATTAAAAGTAGAGCCATAATTTTCGCCATCATGTTCAGTGTAAAGGACAGCTTTCCTTCAAGTGTTAAAGTTCAGACAAATAATAAAATAACCCTACCGCTAGATATAATGCATAGGCTGACTGCATAATATGAGAACAAACCAATATTCTGTCAGGAAACATCCGTTTCCAGGATGTCCAATCTCAGCAGTTCAATAACTGAGGCAAAAGACTGATCAAAGCTGATGAGTTGGCCATAAAGGCTTTGCCTACCCTGCCAGCAGATTTTCAGCAGCAGTTGATGGGAGATACGCAAGCTATGTACGCAAACTTGCGTATCTCCCATTGACTTCCTAACTTCTACTTACTGCAGCATCCCTGCTTCTCTGCTTCAACAGGAAATGCCCTCCAGTATTACTACTTTTGCGGAGGTGGATTAACAGTGTTGACTTCTGGGTTCGATTGAGTGAGTCTTCACTGCCGCTCAGTTGATCTTGCAGAATCAATCCTCTGCACTGCCGACAATGCTTCTGGCAGTGTTGACAGTTCCAAAGTGAATTTGAGCTGTAGGCTATTGCTTCTGAATGACAGGAGGATATAGAGAAGAAAAACTACAGCTGAAGTGCAATACTTGGTAAAGAATTTCTAAATACACAGAAGCCTTGCGCGAGTAACCTCTTTCATACTAAGTTTACAGCCTTTAGTTATCTTTAGTGCGGGGATTCCCAAGGATATGAAAAATGCTGTCAAATATTCAGATTTAGCGTAGTCTTGAGGCCAGATTCTTCCTTCAGTGATCTGTCTACCTCACTTTGAAGTCAGCTGTGAATGAGAATGGGAGCAGAATTTTGCCCACTGGTTTGTAAAGTTGTTTAGGAGAAGGTTTTTGTTGCAGGGTCTGTGGAGGGCTAGGAAGTGGGGTGGAGTTTTGACCCCATCGGATTCTGGATGAGAAGTCAGGAGGCAAAATAATGGGTTAACTCCAAATTAGCTAATGCGACAATCAACCTGTAAGCAATTGTCACCTGAGAGCAGCCTGTGTCCGTGTGTTCAGGAATGCCCATGTCTGACCAGTACGTGAAACTGGAGGAGGAGCGGAGGCATAAACAGAAGCTAGAGAAAGACAAGAAAAAGAAAAAGCAGAAAAAAGAGAAGAAAGGCAAACATCGCCGCCATAACTCCCTGCACACAGAGAGCGAGGAGGACATTGCCCCAGCCCACCACGTGGACATCATCACGGAGGAGATGCCAGAGGTCAGTTGCCTACTTGGCAGTCTGAGCTGTGGCACTTGTTTTGTGGCCCACTAAGACTTTTATGTTAAGTTTCCCCATTTCCCAGACTAGACTTTAGTGTCAGCTTCACTGGGTCATTGTGACGTGGGAGTCCTGACTTTGCAAAGCTGGTTGAATAACTGGTTCCCCGCTGAAACCTTTAAAAAAAGGGATGGGAAGTTGGTTGAGAACCGAAGGCTCCTATTGACCAACAAATGACTGATATTAAACCCACGATACACATTTGCTGTCCAACTAATGCTATCTGCGTAACAGTTTCATTTACGCCTTACTGCTTCACTCAGAGTTTAACTTGCCCCTCAGTCAGCAGGTTTTCTGCTAATAGAGTGAATTGTGCCTATTAGTTCAGTAGTCTGTCCCAATCACAATCAAATTCATCAGTGATTGATTGAATCCCTGGGGTCCGTGAAGAATAGTGGTTCTACTTGAAATTCATCTGCTATTGGATTGAATTGTACAACTCATGTGATGGCTTATGTCTAACTGTGTAAGGAAGCCAGTATCACTTGTATCAATCAGGTGAGACTGAGTGTGTGATGGGGCTGTTCTAGCTTTGGAATTGTGCTCTGCTCGTGTCTTCAGCAGACAGTCTGTTTCTCTCCCTCCTGCCCCCCCATTAGAACGCGTTGCCCAGTGATGAGGATGACAAAGATCCCAACGATCCATACAAGGCACTTGATGTCGATCTGGATAAGTAAGTACAAAATTGTCTGTGTAGGCTTCTTTCTCTCCCCCCCCCCCCCCCCTTGTTAGCCACATTCCATGGGAGTCTTGGTGATCAGTGTAGAGCTATAAAGGTTAGGGAGGTTTAAAACTCCTGCTGTGTAGGGTCTTGGTTCTCCTTAAACTAGATGACACAGCCCATCAGTCCATGCCCACACCCGAGCAGGGACTGCCACCTGGCCTAATCTGTGCACATCTGACCACCACCACATATACAAAGAGCTTCTTCCATGATTTCAGAAATCAGCTGCAAGGAATATGGTCAGTCAGCTCTGCCGTTAGTAGTTCAGAGCATGGCTGTATTCCCTTTTGGGTGCTGAGAGAAATGGGAAATAGGGGGAGTCAGACTTTTATTAACTGCACATTCATTAAGCAGTTGCTCCTCTTCTGTGTCTTCACAGTAGTTCTTCCAAATGTATGTTGGTGAGCAGGTCAGCTGATGGGACTGTTAAAATGGCAATGTCTCAGCCAGCAGATCTGTCCGAGCTGTTGAGCTGGGAGTGGTAGAATGCTAGGATCCTGTTGTGCTCTGCTGGAAGCCTTATACTCCCAAAGAGCATATCCTAGCCTCAGTCAAGAGGTCAGTTGTACAATGTTGCCTGTGGAGGTTTTTCTGCTGGTTTAGGAGAGCCGTGATGTGTTGTCATTGCTGGTTTAAGACCCACTGAGCCCTCTGCAGAGCTGTTTAGGAGCCTGCTCTACATGTCTCTTAGGAACAATAAGAAATAGGGGAGAAGAAACTTCTCATTTGTTCCTTCATGAATTAGTTTTCTTTCTATTTGGCTCCAAGGGAGGACTAAGTAGGAGGAAACAAATTCCTAACAGCCAGGATCCTGTTGACATACAAATCCTAAACAGGCCAGTGTGGAGAACACTAATCAGAGCTGTTTCTAAATGGAGTGTCCAAGAGGTGTCATGGGGCCTTCGCACCATTTCTGTTCACGCTCTTCCCGTTTTACACACCGTCATTGCGCTCTCCTGTCATACTTTCACACATCTGTCCTCTTTTTCTCTCTCATGGTCTCTCTTTTTCTCCTTGTGCTTGCCCTGTGTCTGTGCCACTCACACGCATGCAGTATGGTTTCAGGAAACCCTGTCAGGTAAGAGTATCTCCCTAAGCAGATGGTCTTTGAAAGGTGGTTTGAATTCAGTGAACAGCGCCAACCTCTCCAGATCATGGATGAGTTAGACCCATTGATCCCAAATTACAAACGAGGCTCTTTTCTTTGAGTCATGACCTTTGTCACGGTATACATATGTATGAAATTGATCAAGCAGCCAACAAATCTGTTTTAAAACCGACACTATCCTGTTGAGTTGTACAGTGTCTGTGCCTGAAGTAAAGTTAGATCAAGTCCAGTTCCTCATCCAGAATCTTCCTGACCTGATGCGGCTGCTCAACAAACATGCGATTCAACATTGTATAAAGCCACAAATCTGGAATTAACTGAAGAAGACCGTAGTATGACACAGGGAAACTGATGTTTTATTTCTCTGCGCCTAGACTCTAAAGCCAAGCTATTAAGCACAATTCTGTTGTAATATGGATGATCAAATGAGTGCAAACTCATTTTAATTTAATGCTGGGCTTGTAATTCACAGCACAACCCTCCAAAGTGAAATAGCTTCTAAGCAATCCTAAGAGAACTCCATTTGCAATCATGCCAATTCTATCCAGAAGTTCAAATACAAGAAGCAATAAATCCTTGTCCTGCTGCTTTGTTTGAGTCCAGCTTTTGCTTCATGAGATATAGTTCATTGCTTGGCTTCTTTCATTCACTGTTGCAAATGTTTCCTCCTATTTTACATCTTCACTTGTTTCTCAAGGATAATTTCATGGGTTTGCAACATGGTGTGTGTGGTGGGGGCGAGGGGGGGTGTCTGTAATTCTTCAGTAAGCATTATTTAATCTGCAAATGCGTCATCATTTAAGGGTGTTTGAGTGCACAGGGCTGACGGCTCACAGCAGCCTGCAAAATATTTTAATCTAACTTCTAATGCCTGGGGACACTGCCTGTGTGCAAATATGAGCCTTTATTGGGATACTGAAGTGTGGGCCAGTTAATATTTTGTATATAATCCAAAGAGAATTCAGTTACCTTTTGAGGGAACGATGGGTGCAGGGGGGAAACTTGTTTAGGAATCTAGTACGCACTCTGTGAAACAGGGAAAATGGCCTTTGCTGGAAGATAAGTAATCATCTTTTTTTAAGACCCTTAGCAGACAGTGAGAAGCTGCCAGTGCAGAGACACAGAAATGCTGAGAACCTGAAATCTCCAGATACAGAAGCTCCCTTAGTAGAAAAAAAGAGCAAGAAACCCAAAAAGAAGGAAAAGAAACACAAAGAGAGAGAGAAAGAAAAGAAGAAAGAGAGAGAAAAAAAGGTGGCTGAAGAAGAAAAGGTAATTTTCTAACAAATGTTTCAAACATGCTACTGTAGACAATATGCTGCCAGGTATCTTCTGTCAGCAGTCAGGTGTGGCTGGATGTGAACAGATAACTAGTTTTACTTAGTTTCACTTCCTTGGGTTTCTAGAGAAATAAAATCTGCCCCTGCCACAAGTTACAGGTACAAAAATAAAAGCAAACAGCCACTTAGCCATGACAGCCTGCAAAACTCGCCCTCCTCAACAGAACACACCACACTCCTCCAACACAGATCTAAAGAAGAAATGTCGATATAGTCAGCTTCTTTAGCAAGGAAATGGCCGCGTAACTTATTTACAAAACTAGGTGAATTTCCTGCTGGCAAAAGTTGAGATGGATTGTTGGCTGCACTGAAGACTCAAATATTCTCTGCACAGACCAGATTACATTGAGAACAGCAGTGGTACAACGTCCCCAGATGTTGCTGCATCTGTACCTCACCTGTGACCTAGACAAGACATCACTGGGGGGGGGAGTGTTCTTCAGCAAACATGTTAACTAGTCCCTGACCCAAAGGTGCTGTTTCTAGTTAATTATGCTGGTGTCTTTATGATGTGGAAATACATCTTCTAGGAGCTGAACTTAACAAACGGATTTCATGTGGATCATCAAATAAGACTTGTAATGACTTCCAACTTGGGCTGAGTTTGCTGTTTAAGCTACAGGTGAAATGGGTCCATAGCTCGGTTTATGTCCCGCGAACCATCTGTTTTTCCCACTTCTAAATGTGCAGCATTTTCCATTTCAAGCAACTTTGCTATGTGGATGTACATGACAGCAGTATAATGCCAATGTTAATATCCACAAAATAATGTTTAATAATTTAATAATAATGGTAAAGGTTTGTTTGTTTTGGTGTATGTCAGGGGGAAGATTTGGATTTCTGGCTCTCCACTGCTCCACCACCCTCCTCCATTACACAGACGCAGGTAGGTCTCTTAGTAGGCCCTTCAGGAGAGCTTTTCCTTGGCCTTAAAAGTATGGTTCTCAAACCAGCATGCCAGTGTTAGTGCGAAGAGGGACGAGGGTTCCAGCTCCCTGTGATGGTCCCACCAGGTTCTCTTTGCTATAAGGAGGTGGAAGTTAGCCCCTTCCAATTAGCTCTGGTTGGTTAGAGCCCTGCAAATCAGCAGATATCTGCGGGTCATTTTTTTTTTTTTTTGGGAGATGCAGATCCACATGTTTATATCCGCACAGGGCTCTATGTGTGATGCGAAGCACAACTGAAGCACAGTTACAGAGGGGAATCAGTGGGTTTGGAGAACACCTATAAATGCATGGAAATAACAGGGTATTTTGTGTCAGCCACCTGCACTGTACACAGTACATCCCTAATCCCTCCCAACTAACTTAATGAGCTGTGAGTGACTGGAAGCATGCAGATCAAGGAAGAATTTTTCAGGATGACTACGTACTTTCCTTACTTCATCCCATTCTACAGGGATGTTGCAGTGTACATGGCATGTCTGAGTCCCCTAGATTTTAGAAATGGGGGAGAGGGGTTACCAGTTCTAGGTGTGGAAGGGATTACTGGAAAAAGCCTTGCTTTGCAGTTTGGAATGAGAGCTAGTCAGAGGAATCTACTACTATGCTTTCAACTGACATCTTTAAGAAGGGAAAGGAATGGGGATCTTTAGTAGACCGTTTTCTGGGATGAGACTTTACACGTCTCATCCTGGAGTAGCTGTATTACCCAAGTCCTAAATCCCTGCAAAAAAGACCTTGTGAACGTATGCTCCTTTAATAAAAACAGCTCCAAGACAACAGAGCAGTAATTGCTGTTCTACCTCGGACTTAGTTGTTTTGCGTTTTCTGCATTCAGTTAGCATCATAGATGGCCCTTCTGATTGCTTCCTTTCCAGAGTGAGCCTGAGGGGAGTGCTGTCGCAGCTGAACCTGAGGAGAATGAAGCCGTAAAGAAGGAAGAGCGAGAAGAGGAGGAGGAGGAGGAGGAAGGAAAAGTGAGTGGCTAAAAAACTAACACGAGCAGTCATGCTCGCCTACTGTTCTTCACAGGTAAAAACAAGTCTACCAGACTGAGTCAAATCAGTGTTCCTTCTGCTCCATTATCCTGCCACCGAAGTGACCACTATGACTGCTTCGGGGGAAGATGCAAGAAGCCTTTCTATAGGCAGTGATGGGGTAATCTGGCCCCAGGGACCTCTGAACCACTAACGGAGGCTGACATGTGTCTTGTGGCAAAGGTGCAATTAACTGAACTTGTTCAACACTGAGCTTCCACCCTTTCCCAAATGGTCCAGTGAAACAGATTCAAACCTCTGCTTGTACCAGACTGCCTTAGGTTCGAAGTCTTTGCAGCTAGGAGGCAGTGGCCCAGTGGGAGCCCAGACCGGAGAATTATTGCTGTGATGTACAGCAGGAACCAAGAGTTAAAGTATCAGCCCTAGGGAAGCAGGAGCCAGTGGCTACAATGGTAGATTTTTAAGAGCACGTTGCTGATGCTGGTTTCTGTTGTATGGTAGAAATCCTCCAAGCATAGGAAGAAAAAGCACAAGAAGGAGAAGGAGGAGAAATCCAAAGACAAGAAGAAATCCAAGAAGAAGCAGCATCACAGTGAGGAAGAGACAGCTGAGTCAGTACAGAATGGAACGCTAGATGATGAACCACTACCGGTGAGGAGTTGGGCGTATCTGGGGGCCCCTGGGAGTTGGGAGGCAGGTGTGGTTGCTGCACTTGTACCTGATGGCCCCAGGACTTCCCAGCATCTTTCCAGGTCTCATAGACCCTCTCATAGGCAATCGAATAATATTATGGCAACTACACACTTTGCTTCTATGGAAAATTAAATAGGGGAGGATTTAGCGTATTCTGCTGTCTTTTCCTGCAAAGTCAGGAGCAGCCATAATGTCACCAGCCAGCTTTCCGCAGACCATAGCTTGGGAGCCATTCCCTGGGGCTGCTCTACCCAAAAGTCCTCTCCTCAGAGTTAGAGGACATTTCAACTAAGCAAACATTTCCTATTTGCTGCTTGGAGAATTGTCACTTCACATTGGAAACAGGGAGGAAAAACAAGACTTGAAAACTTGAATGTTCAGGGTTTCCCAGATGCATGTGGAGATGAATCAGCAATTTTGAGAGCCGGTTGCCAACCGAGTCTGCATTAAGCATGCTTCGAGGGCTTTCACTGAGCTGGTTGTATTCATCAGTGAGCCCAGGGTAGGGTTTGTCTCCTAATTCGGCTACTGTTTATACCTCTTAAATTGAGAGCTCATGCGGGTCACGTTTGGCTTTGCCTCTCAGACTAGGCCTATGCTTACGGCACCACATAGAGTGCAGACTTTGCACAGGTATAAATGGCCAGGGAGGCGGTGGGGCACTGCTTATGCGAGGAGAGTTCAGACACGTATCTATCCGACGTGGCACTCTACAGGCCAAGCAGTGCCTCTCATGTCTAGCCTGCTGTTTTTAGCAATGTAGGGTCCCACTGCTGGACTCTCCCTGCTCTGGTGGACGGAAGGCACTAAGGGAAGGATCCAGCAGCTGCCAGTCTCTGGAACCATTCCTCCCCTGCCAGAGCTTTTCACTGTGACAACTGTGTGTACCTGGCTCGCCGCTGCAAGTGCAAACAAGGCCTCAGGCTTTGACTTAATCAAGTTCCATTGCGCAGGAGCCCGTTACATGGAAGAGGTTTCTGTGCTGCCTCCAAGGGTTGGTCAGTTTGACCTTAGAACTTGAACTTAGCTAGATATTCACTAGCTCTGGAAGCACTATCACAATGCGGTGCATGCAAACGCTCCTCTGTTCAGAGTTACGCCTGGGAGGAAAAGGAAGGACCGTTTGCTTTGTAGAGTTGATGCATTCGGCTTCGTACACGCGGACCTTTGTATAATTTCCTGCTTGTTTTTCAGCCTATGTCCAGTTACTGCCTTCTTGCTGAAAATTCTTACATTAAAATGGTGAGTATCTCTAACTTCCCTTCCTCTTGCATTTTCTGAGTACTTTTGGGAGATAGCCCTGGGACATCTTAACTAAACATCAGTTTGCATTGGCAGCATTTAACTAGAACAGCAGTTCACAACCGCTGTGTTGGACACGTTACTGCAGTGATCTGCAAACCATGGATCAGGACCCAGTACTGGATTACAGACCCTCTGGTACTAGGTCGCGGCACCCCCTGCTGCCGCCACTGACTGACTGCAATGCATTGCTCAGAGATGTCATTGTTGGGTCATGGGCATAAATTATTTTCAACTGGCTCCTGAGGAAAAAGGTTTGAAAAGCACTGCATTACTGTGTCACCACACAGCGGTAAGTGTGTCCTGGAGAGCAGGGGAGATGGATGGCTTTAACCCGGGGGAAGTGGACTGCTGTGTTCTGTAGGATCACACACGCCGCCAACCATCTCGCGACCCACAAAAGGTTGAGAATCACTGAACTAGAGAACAATCCACATTCCAGCAGTTAAAAACTACCACCCACATGTCCATAGCGAGGTCCGTCCCTGTCCCTTTACTCATTAGCATAAAAGATTGGGTAAGTCTTGCGGTGCAGTTAAATGAAGCCTCAAAGCTGACCAGCAGTAATGATGTGTGTATGATCCTAAATTGCATTCAGTCCACTGCAGCCTGCCATTGTGCACTGTCGGCAGCTTCTAAAGCTTCTGTGGTTTCTCTGTTCACAGACATACGACATTCAAGGAAACCTCCAGCATGATAGTCAAGTCACTGTCTCGGTGATCTTTGAGAACAAGAGTACTAGCTTCCTGAAAAGCATGGAATTAAATGTGCTGGACTCTCTCAACACTAAAATGCTCCGGCCAGAAGGGTCATCGGTACATGATGGGATACCCGTGCCGTTCCAGCTGCCCCCTGGTATGGCCATTCTACAGCTGTCTGTGGGTCGCATGTCTAGCCCCACACTGCTGCCCTCATGTGGGAAGAACTTGTGACTTTTCAGGAAGTAGCTTTGCCCCGGTGCTTGGTGCTGCTGCTCAGTTGGCGTGCTAGTTACACTGGAGAGGTACCCGCTTGCCCAGTAACTGCTTACAGGTAGTGGTAGACTGTGCTACCTAGTGGCCTAAGCATGGGACTGGGAATCAGGCTGTCTGTTCTTTTCCAGCTGTGCTACAGACTGACACTGGGGATGGCACCAGGGCTGCCCACCCCAAGAATTCAGAAATCACAAGATGGGGTTAAAAACTATGATTTAAAAAAAAAAAAAAAAATGGGGTGGTTTGCTTTCTAGGTTCTGAATGTCACTGTACTCACATTTCCTAGGCAACCGTGTCTTAATGAAAACTAGTTTTTCTCTGTCACCTGAATCCAGGCCTTAAATCTGCACCAAATATATTGCAAGGCGCATCATAAGATCACAAGGGTTGGCTGCCCTGAGACACTTAACTGCATTGTGCCTCAGTTTCTCCAACTGTAAATTGGGGTTAATACTTCACAGGAGTCTTCAGGCTTAGACAGATTACTGTGTGTGGAGATGGGTGAAAGGGAAGGCCTATTGAAAGACGGGCAAAGGGGCAATACTAGATACGCTTGCACATTAACGACTAAGCATGAGACATAGGAACATCCTGTGAATGTTTAATATCTGAAGTGCTTTCGCTGTAGAGCATTAGGTGTGTGGAATTAAAAGCGGCTTGTATAGATGGTAGATTCTGCTTATTAACAGCTTCTCAGTCGCCAGCGGAGAGGTGGTTGTCATGTAGCAGCTGGTAATCCCCAAAAGGCAGGTTTGCGAGGCAGCAGTCAGGGAAGGAGGCATTGGGACGTGCCTTCCCTGGCTGTAGATCTGCAGATCTACTTGTGGACATGGCAAATGCAGGCATGTGTGCGTCAGCCCCAGGTGTTGAGCTTTCTACACAGAGCAGGAATGCTGGGAACACATGGGGACTGCACCAGACCTCTCCCTGCATTCTGGTAGATGGGGGCTCAGCAGGTCCCCGTGTTTCCTTTCCTCTGTGTTGTCTTCTGGCAGAATGCAGGGAGAGGGCCTGGGCAGCTCTGGTGTCGAATCCCTTTACCACTGGCAGCAATACGTCACCATTAACTGGAAGTTGCTCGTATTAGGATCTACTATATCTCCATTGTGAAATGCATGTCTTGCCAGGCGGTATCATAGGACAGCTATCAGCCAATAGGGTGTTAGGTGCCCAAATCCAGCTGATTTTCTGTGGGAGTTAGCTACGTAACCCCTTAGGCTCCTTTGAAAAGCTCCAACCTTCATCTGGGTGCAGAACCAGGCAGTGGTTACGCTCAGGGCCTATGCTGGTGATTAAAGTCTTAGCCACCTAATAAAGATGTCACTCTTCATGCCCTCACTCCTCTCTCTTCACACTAGGAGTCTCCAGCGAAGCCCAGTTCGTGTTTACTCTTCAGAGCATTGTTATGGCTCAGAAGCTAAAAGGAACACTGTCCTTTATAGTCAAAGTAAGTGCAGCTTTGGACGCTCCATTCCTACCTTCCTTTGGGACTGCATAAGGATGCTTGTCATGGATAGAAGGCACTGCTTTAGGGCTTCTCTGAAGCATCATTTCACCTCTGCTGCACCAGCCCATTATGCAACCTGAGAAGTATTTTCCTTGATGTGCAAAAAGCTCCCAGAGCATAGAATAGCATGTCTTGAAGTGTCACTCCTGGCAGCTCATGTGGCAAAGGTTTCAGGTTGCATTTCTCATTGTCCGCTCCCCTCCCGAGTCACTGCAGGGAGACATCTGCCTGGAACGGAGGGGGGAATCAGTCTCGGGGTCACCAACCAACAGGAGTTGAAGGCTGTTCTTTCTGATGTCAGGCAGATCAGTTCTACACTGAACATAGTTACTGCCACAAATCCAAGTCAATGGCCAGATGGTTATTGTCTGTTTTCTGTTTTTAATAGGCTTCATTGCAAACCCCCCTGCTCCCTACTAGGGGAACAGAGGACATGTTAGTTGCTTCTGAGGCTGTTTCCCAAATGAGGTTAACTCGGTCTCAGTGCGATAGGCCAAATTCAGTTTGTTCAGTCTTTATTTCAGCAGGACTTGGCATTTAAAACTCGGCCAGATCCATCACATTCATTTTATTGTTTAAACTGCCTTTGGATTCCCTGTAGGTGCATGTACAAAAAATCCAAACTCATCTCTCTTAATACCCTGGGTGGCCCAGAGTCAGATTCCCTAATTGTGGGAGTGACTTCACCGCTCAGTCCCCAGCCAGCCCTTCAGGCGTGAGCCTTAATGGGGTGCTTAACCTGAGAGTGAAACCTCATCCCTGCCTTTGCATGGCAGATTGGGATAGGCATCTTCTCTCATTGCCTCTGGGCTCCCATTCATCTCCTTTCCTTTGACCTGTTGCAGAATGATGAAGGTTCAACCCATGAAAAACTAGATTTCAAATTGCACTTCAGTTGCGCTTCATACTTGATCACGACACCTTGCTATAGGTAAGTGCCACCCGAGGGGTCTCCAGTACCCGCTTTTCACCGTGCATCATTGGCGCCTTTGCCACCCACATGAAGCTTTGGCTGGATGTGCAGCATGTTCCTGAACTTCCTGGCTGATGGTTGCTTCTGTTGCAGTTTTTCTGTTCTCCGAGGAAAACGTAACCTACTCCTTGCTTAAAATATGTCCTCCCATTACATGAATAGTGGCATGTGATGGGCTCCTAAAAGTAGGTTGCTAAATAAGCAGCATATTTTTCTCTTCCCTATTTGAGACAGGCTGGAGGGTCAATCCCATTTCCACTCCTAAATCTGAGTCTTCTGCTAGATCTTAATTGCATGTTGGCTTCTGCACTATTAGACTAGTTAAAGCCTGCACGGTGCTGTCAAGAGAGCTCTCAGGACGGGTTTGTAGCCTCTGTGACCATGATCTCTCCTTCGTGTTTTTGCAGTGATGCTTTCGCCAGGCTGTTGGAGTCTGGGGATCTGCACATGAGTTCCATCAAAGTAGATGGAATTAGCATTTCTTTCCAACATCTACTGGCAAAGATTTGTTTTTATCATCATTTTTCAGGTGAGTTCCTAACCCTAACCTGCTGCAAGGTTTCTTGCTCTGAAGCGATACTTAAGGGACTAGCAGGGTCTAGGGAAGGTACACACTCGTAGCTGTAGATCATTGATTCAGTCCTGTCCAGGTAAACAAGTTTGGAGGGGAGCATCTTGGCCCAGTTTTAGTTGACAGGTGTTCCTATCACAGAAGGTACTAATCAAAGCCTGAAGCATTCAAAATGAGATCCTGCTGGAGCACTCTGGATGACTTGTCTAGTTCAGCAAGAAACATTGGGGGGCCGAGTTGGGGTGGGTTTGGATTGCTGTTGTATCCTCTGCACAAAACCTTCAGGCACCGGTGTTCATCTTTCACCAGCAGGAAATTTAGTTGCAGTGGGAGGAATTTAGCTTCATATCTTGGAGTAACTGATTTCTAAATGACTAGACTAAAGTGGAGTGGTTTCACCACATCTTGCTGATCAGCAACTCTTCCCCAAAGATTCTTGGCTTTAAAATGGGCAGTGTTTGTTAGGATACATGAAGTGATTATGGATAAATATGGTCTTGGCTTGAAGGAGGTCAGTTTTGTGAAGTCACCATATAGTTAATCTTCATATTCCCAAAATATCCCAAAACTTGGAACAAGAGAATTGATTGTGATGGCATCCAAGTCACCTTAACTCTTCCCCTTGTAATAGGGCAGGTCACTGTCAATAGACGGTCAGCAACAGTGGCTGGTAATTTACTCTCTCAGGAGAAGGTAGAAAAGACAGTTCAGTAAAAATGGCTGCTTTCCTCTGCAGTTGTGGAACGAGTTGATTCGTGTGCATCAATGTACAGTCGTTCTATCCAAGGTCATCATGTCTGCCTACTGGTAAAAAAGGTGAGTTCTCTGTAACATTCTGCGGTGGCACCGTCAGATGGAAACTAACTTATCTGGGAGCCTTTGTGCTATTCTGAGGGAAAGGTAGAAATGTTCCCAGTTATAATAATCTTACAGGGTGGGATTCAGGGTGGCACTATTCACTCAGCCCAGCTGCTTGAGGGTGACCACAGTGACCCCGTGCCTGGGTCGATGTGAACAAACCTCTAGCCGTGCTGCCCTGTAACTCTGAGGGGGCGGGGGCCAACACTGTTTGCGAAGC